>WNWK01039774.1:0-17291 GCA_009830355.1 Cherax destructor
ATATATATATATATATATATATATATATATATATATATATATATATATATATATATATATATATATATATTTTTATTTTTTTATTAACACATCGGCCGATTCTCACCAAGGCAGGGTGGCCTGAAAAAGAAAACTCATCATCATTCACTCCATCACTGTCTTGCCAGAAGGGTGCTTACACTACAGTTATAAAACTGCAACATTAACACCCTCCTTCAGAGTGCCGGCACTGTACTTCCCATCTCCAGAACTCAAGTCCGCCTGCTGGTTTCTGAATCCTTCATAAATGTTATTTTGCTCACACTCCAAAACAGCACGTCAAGTATTAAAACCATATGCTCCATTCACTCCTATCAAATACGCTCACATGCTTGCTGGAAGTCCAAGCCTCGCACAAAACTTCCTTTACCCTCCTCCAACCTTTCCTAGGCCGACCCCTACCCTGCCTTCCTCCACTACAGATTTATACACTCGAAGTCACTCTGTCTCGTTCCATTCTCTCACATGTCCAAACCACCTCAACAACCCCTCCTCAGCTCTCTGACAATCGTTTTGGTAATCCGCACCTCCTCCTAATTTCCAAACTCCGAATTCTCTGCATTATATTCACACCACACATTGACCTCAGACATGACATCTCCACTGCCTCCAGCCTTCCTCGTTGCAACATTCATCACCATGCTTCACACCCATATAAGAGCGTTGGTATAACTATACTCATACATTCCTCTTTACTTCCATGGACAAGGTTCTTTGTCTCCACAGACCCGAAGTGCTCCACTCACCCTTTTCCCTCATCACTCTATGATTCACCTCATCCTTCATAGACCCATCCGCCGACATGTCCACTCCCAAATATCTGAATACATTCACCTCCTCCATACTTCTCCTCCAATCTGATATCCAATCTTTCGTCACCTATTCTTTTGTTATCCTCATCACCTTACTCTTTCCTATATTCACTTTCAATTTTCTTCTTTACACACCCTACCAAATTCATCCACCAACCTCTGCAGCTTCTCTTCAGAATCTCCCAAAGACAGTGTCATCAGCAAAAGCAACTGTGACAACTCCCACTTTGTATTTGCTTTTATCTTTAGCCCAACACCTCTTGCCAAGACCCTCGCATTCACTTCTTACAACCCCTATCTATAAATATATTGAACAACCACGGTGACATCACACATCCTTGTCTAAGGCCCACTTTTACTGGGAAATAGTCCCCTTCCCTCCTACACACTCTAACCTGAGCCTCACTATCCTCATAAAACTCTTCACTGCTTTCAGTAACCTTCCTCCTATTCCATACACCTGCAACATCTGCCACATTGCTCCCTATCTACCCTATCATACGCCTTTTCCAAATCCATAAATGCCACAAAAACATCTTTACCTCTTATCCAAATACTGTTCACCTATATGTTTCACTGTAAACACTTGGTCTACACACCCCTACCTTTCCTAAAGCCCCTTGTTCATCTGCTATCCTGCTTTCTGTTTTACTTTAATTTTTCAATAATAACTCTACCATACACTTTACCAGGTACACTCAACAGACTTATTCCCCTATCTTTGCACTCTCTTTGTCCCCTTTGCCTTTATACAAAGGAACAATACACGTCTCTGCCAATCCCTAGGTACCTTACCTCTTCCATACATTTATTAAATAATAGCACCAACCACTCCAAAATTATATCCCCACCTGCTTTTAACATTTCTATCTTTATCCCATCAATCCCAGCTGCCTTACCCCTTTCATTCTACCCACTGCCTCACGAACTTCCCTACACCCACAACTGGCTCTTCCACACTCCTACAAGATGTTATTCCTCCTTGCCCTACACACGAAATCACAGCTTCCCTGTCTTCATCAACATTTAACAAATCCTCAAAATATTCTCTCCATCTTCCCGATACTTAACTCTCCATTTAATAACTCTCCTCTCTATTTTTAACTGTCAAATCCATTTGTTCTCTAGGCTTCCTCAACTTATTAATCTCATTCCAAAACTTTTCTTATTTTCAACAAAATTTGCTGATAACATCTCACCCACTTCTCATCTGCTCTTTTTTACATTGCTTCACCACTTTTTAACTCTCTTTTTCTCTCCATATACTCTTTCCTTGCATCACTTCTACTTTGTAAAAAACCTCTCATATGCTAACTTTTTCTCCCTTACTACTCTCTTTACATCATCATTCCACCAATCGCTCCTCTTCCTCCTGCACCCACTCGCCTGTAACCACAAACTTCTGCTGAACACTCTAACACTACATTTTTAAATCTACCCCATACATTTTCGACCCCATTGCCTACACTCTCACTAGCCCATCTATCCTCCAATAGTTGTTTATATCTTACCCTAACTGCCTCCTTTTAGTTTATAAACCTTCACCTCTTTTACTTACTGATTCTATTTTCCTTGTATCCCATCTACCTTTTACTCCCACTGTAGCTATAACTAAAAAGTGATCTGATATATCTGTAGCCCTCTATAAACATGTACATCCTGGAAGTCTACTCAACAGTCTTTTATCTACCAATACATAGTCCAACAAACTACTGTCATTACGCCCTACATCATATCTTGTATACTTATTTATCCTCTTTTTCTTAAAATATGTATTACCTATAACTAAACCCCTTTCTATACAAAGTTCAATCAAAGGGCTCCCATTATCATTTACACCTGGCACCCCAAACTTACCTACTACACCCTCTCTGCATGTTTCTCCACTTTAGCATTTAGGTCCCCTACCACAATTACTCTCTCATTTGTCTGTGTTCCTATACATCTGCTTAACATCTCCCAAAATCTCTCTCTCTCCTCTACACTCCTCTTCTCCAGGTGTGCATACACGCTTATGACCCACTTTTCGCATCCGACCCTTATTTTAACTACATAATCCTTGAATTTCACATTTATATTCTTTTCCTTCCATAACTGATCTCAACATTCTTTCTTACCCTTCCTTAGCTCTAACTCTTCAGATACTTCCTACTTAATCCCATTCATTTCTCCCCACTGAAACTCGCCTACCCCTTCAGCTTTGTTTCTGCTAGGCCAGGACATCCAACTTCTTTCATTCATAACACGGCAATCATCTCTTTCTATCATCCGCACTCATCCACGACATTCAGACAACTCCAGTTTTATAAAGTTTTTCTTCTTCTCGTTTTTAGTAGATTTGTACAGGAGAAGGGGTTAATAGCCCATTGCTCTTTGGGATTTTAGTTGCCCCTACGACACGCATGGCTTACGGAGGAAAGATTCTTTCCACTTCCAAAAGGACAAAGAGAAAATAAAAGAACAAGAGCTATTAAGAAAAAGAAGAAAAACCTAGATGTGTGTATGTATATATGCATGTGTATGCCATGTAGTGTGACCTAAAGTGTAAGTAGAAGTAGCTAGATTACCTGTTATCCAGCGTGTTTATGAGACAGAAAAAAAGACACCAAAATCCTACCATCATGTAAAAAAAGTTTCAGGTTTCCCGTTTCACAGTCATCTCAGGACGGTAGTACTTCCTGGGTGGTTGCTGTCTATTTCCCATATATATATATATATATATATATATATATATATATATATATATATATATATATATATATATATAAAATATACGAGGTACTCACGCTCTGACGCATGAGTCCCCGGGAGTTTATACCAGATGAACCAGATAATATATAACAAACGCGTGGGCATCAATCCAGTAGATCCTGGAGACGCAATGATGTAATTGATGCATTCAAGATGTTGATGCTTGCTCTAGCAACCAAAGACCTGATTTTTGTTCTAGTCTGTAAAAAGTGAAGCCAGTCAGATTATTATTATTAGTAGATCATTTTCGATGTGTTTTTGGATATGTGCCTCTGTTATGTACACTGGATTTGCAAGATCTGATGTACACATGCTGCTCTTGACCAGCAGTGATAACCTGCTGAAGATTAGTTCGTTATAGTCGAGAAGTGATTCTTCGCGAGTGCAAGTTCATAGGCACTAGTAATAGTTCGTAATATCAGTAATAGTCCGAACACTAGTAATAACTGGAAACACTAGTATCAGTCTGTGGGCCTCGCCATGTGTTCTTGTTCTAGACCAGACAGCACATAATGTATGCATGGACTGCCATAAGATCGATGATGAATATGCTAAGTCTGGAATAGATGGTACTAATTGGTAGGGACATATGAGGTTTGTGTCAGAAGTGAGTCTGTTGGAGCGACATGATCATCTTCCTTGGGCCAGAAAGAGATCAATGTCTACCATAAAAGCGACTTATGTAATTATACAGTAATATATTTTGGGATGTGACACGAGCTTGTTCGAATTATTTCCATTGACTATACACTCCAGGTGGCGAGGAAGTATACCTGGATCACCTGTTGGCTGTTATTAATATCTGGGATCAGCACATGTTGCGCCTGGAGGCTGCATTTCAGACGTTACATTACCACTTCAACGATCAAAACTGGCAACAACTGAGCTCAGACAGGCGAATGTAAATTTTCTGTAAGCAAAGGAAGTATAGTTAACTGCAGACAAAGTAGTAATTACGCAAAATCGAAGTTCCTAGCTACTACAAAAGCTGTGATGTTTATTATGGGCTGGGTGATTTCACCAGTTGTTTTGCCTGACCTTCTCATGTAATCCCATCCGTTAATCTCTGCCGACAAGTGCAAAGCATAAGTTTGTTTGGGATGAGTAATGTCACAGAGCCGGCTAACGCCTAAAAGAGGTTGCCTGCTCTCCTCGGCTCCAATACGCCGAGTTCCCATATTAACGCACTTTCCAGTAGGTGTCGTTTGGTGACGTCAACGCTGCAATGTTCTTCTTCATAAATCACCAATGGATACGTTCAGACCATTGCTTCTATTCTTTCATGTAACTCACTTCAACAGTCCGGGCCGGACCGAACGTCGTCACAGGCTCTGAAGCCCCTAAATGCGGGTTATTCGTGTTTATTTTTTAATTTGCCCAAGCTGATGAAACACCAGAAGAAATACAAGAGCAGCAACACAGCTCACCTTGATGACATTGTTCACTCTGGTATTAACACAGCTCACTCTTAGAGTTAACACAGCTCACCTTGGTATTAACACATCTCACCTTGGTATTAATACAGCTCACCTGTATTAACACAGCTCACCTTGGTATTAACACATCTCACCTTGGTATTACTCACAATAGCTCACCTAGTATTAACAATAGCTCACCTGAGAGCACACAGCTTCCTACCTTGCATACTACAGCTCACCTTGCATAAACACATCTCACCTTGGTATTAACACAGCTCACCTGGCTAACACATCTCACTCAGAGCACACACTCACCTGGTATTAACACAGCTCACCCAGATTAACACAGCTCACCTTGGAGATTAACACACGTCTCACTCCAGATAAGAAATACCTGGTATTAACACAGCTCACCTTGACATTAACACAGCTCACTTGGTACTAACATTCGAACATTCCAAGATTTTCTCGCTCATCACGTCACACACTCTTTGTTAACTCGGATCATTTCTACAAAAAGTTGTTTTATTTCTCTTTTTCGTTTATAGTTGCAGCTACAAATGAAAAAAATATATAGAATCAGTTTCTATTGACTTTACATCAAGCCATACAATCACAAGCACAATGGAAGGTAGATGTAGATCCAAAATTCCTTCTAACAAGTATACCTCTGGCACCTAAACTTGTTACTAGAAACCAGAATACCAGAGAGGTTCAAATACCAACAGTGTGCTTGGTATAAAATACCAACAGTGTGCCTAGTATAAAATACCAACAGTGAGCCTGGTGTAAAATATCAACAGTGAGCCTGGCATAAAATAATTAACAGTTGGCTTGGTATAAAAATACTAACAGTGAGCCTGGTATAAAATAACAACAGTGAGCCTGGTATAAAATACTAACAGTGAGCCTGGTATAATAAAATACCAACAGTTTGCCTGGTATAAATACTAACAGTGAGCCTGGTATAAATACCAACAGAGCCTGGTGTAAAATACCAACAGAGCTTGGTGCAAAATACCAACAGTGAGCCTGGTATAAATACTGGGCAGTGAGCCTGGTATAAAATACCAATAAAGGCTTGGTATAAAATACCAACAGTGGCTTCCGGTATAACACTAACAGTGAGAATGGTATAAAATACCAAATATTGGCCCGGCACAACAATAACAGTGGAGAATGGTATAAAATACCAACAGTGAGCCTGGTATAAAATAATAACAGTGAGCCTGGTATAAAAATACCAACAGTGAGCCTGGTATAAAATAATAACAGTGAGCCTGGGTATAAAATAATAACAGTTTGCCTGGTATAAAATACCACAGTGAGGTTGGTATAAAATACCACCAAATAGTGAGCCTGTTATAAATACTAACAGTTTGCCTGGGTATGGTATCACCAACAGTGAGCCTGGAATAAAATACACAGTGAGCCTGGTATAAAATACCAACAGTTGGCCTGGTATAAAATACTTCACAGGAGCCCAGGCAAATAATAACAGTGAGAATAGTATAAAATACTAACAGTGAGCCTGGTATAAAATAATAACAGTGAGCCTGGTATAAATACCAACAGTGAGCCTGTTATAAAATACCAACAGTGAGCCTGGTATAAAAATACCAACAGTGAGCTCATAAAATAATAACAGTGAGCTCAGCAAAATACCAACAGTGAGCCTGTTATAAAATACCAACAGTGAGCCTGGCATAAAATACCAACAGTGAGCCTGGTATAAAATAACAAAAAGAGAACTAACATGAGAAACGAGTAGAGCAACACTGGTGAAGGTGTATCAAGTACACCAGTCAGCTTCTTCACACATTCAAACACTGCAGCAAGCCTACACATACATACACATCTGCTAATACCTGCTTATCGCCTAATAATAAGAATAATTACATTAATAATAATAATACTTGTGGTCTTCTTTTGTGCAAGCATAAACATCAACAGTGCAAGTTTAATAACAGAGCATATTTTGAAGGTTCACATCTTAAACATATTTTCGTTCCTACCTTGTCTAATTTTTTTATAAACCCTTGATTTATAGATGTTACTGCCGTCAAGTGTCTTTTCAAAGAGATTAAATTTTAAGAGGATTCTTTTCTGACCATAATTTACCTACTTACTGTTTAAAATATTTTATGGATACTTCGTCACCTGTTTTAATACCACTGGCTACAGTGTTACATGATTGGCTACAGCATTACCACTGGCTACAGTGTTAATAACACTGGGCTATAGTAGTACATTACTGGCTACAGTGTTAATAACACTGGCCACAGTGTTACCACTGGCTACAGTGTTAATACCACTGGCCACAGTGTTAATACCATCACTACAGTGTTAATACCACTGGCCACAGTGGTAATACCACTGGCTACAGTGTTAATACCACTGGCCACAGTATGTTAATACCACTGGCCAGTGTTAATACCACTGGCTACAGTAAGCAATACCACCGGCTGCCAGTGTTAATACCACCGGCCACAGTGTTAATACCACTGGCTACAGTGGTTGCGTACCACTGCTACTAGTGCATACTTGGTTATGCGGCATACCACTGGCTACAGTTCTTTACTTTGTTAATGTTAATCTGAATCCTATAGACATTTGAGCTAATAATTGCAATGAGTTGTCGGCAAATTAAACTAAATACAATTTAGTTAATTTTAATTTTATTTATTTTTGACCTGGTCTGTCCAGTGTAGTCAGTCCCAGCCTGCTGCCTCCACTCAGCCATGGTCTGGTCCAGTGTAGTCAGTCCCAGCCTGCCGCCTCCACCTCAGCCATGGTCTGTCCAGTGGTCAGTCCCAGCTCAAGCCGCCTCCTACCTCAGCCATGACTCCGGTCCAGTGTAGTCAGTCCCAGCCCGCCGCCTCCACTTCAGCTATGGTCTGTCCAGTGTAGCCAGTCCCAGCCTGCCGCCTCCACCCCAGCCTTGGTCTGGTCCAGTGTAGCCAGTCCCAGCTCACGCCTCCACTTCCCCCAGCCATGGTCTGGTCCAGTGAACTCAGGTCCAGCCCGCCGCATCCACCTCAGCCATGGTCTGTCCATGCAATGTGGTAGTCATTCCCAGCCCAACCGCCTCCACCTCAGCCATGGTCTGGTCCAATGCAGTCAGTCCCAACCTGCCGCCTCCACCCCAGTGGTCTTGTCCAGTGTAGTCAGTTCCAGCCTGCCGCCTCCACCTCAGTCGTGGTCTATCCAGTGTAGACAGTCCGTGCCTGTCGTCTCTCCACCTCAGCCATGGTCTGTCCAGTGTAATAAGTCCCTCCCCTCGCCACCTCCACCTCAGCCATGGTCCGGTCCAGTGTAATCAGTCCCAGTCTGCTGCCTCCACCCCAGTCACGGTCTGGTCCAGTATAGTCAGTCCCAGCCTGCCGCCTCCACCCAGCCATGGTCTGGTCCAGTAGTCGTAGTCCCTCCCTATCACCTCCACCTCAGCCATGGTCTGGTCCAGTGTAGTCAGTCCTCCATGCCGCCTCCACCTCAGCCATGGTCTGGTCCAGTGCAGTCAGTCCCAGCCTTCCGCTTCCACCTCAACCATGGTCTGGCCCAGTGAAGCCAGTCCCTGCCGCCTCAACCTCAGCCATGGTCTGGTCCAGCAGTCAGTCCCAGCCTGCCGCCTTCACCCCAGTCATGGTCTGGGTTCAGTGTAGTCAGTCCCTCCCCGCCACCTCCACCTCAGCCATGGTCTGGTCCAGTGCAATCAGTCCCATTCTGCCGCCTCCACCTCAGTCACGGTCTGGTCCAGTATAGTCAGTCCCAGCCTCACGCTTCAATTTCAGCCATGTGGTCTGGTCCATGCAGTCAGTCCTCCCTCTGCCACCTACCTTCAGCCATGGTCTGGTCCAGTGTAATCAGTCCCAGTCTGCTGCCTACCTCAGTCCATTTGCCCATCTGGTCCAGCATAGTCAGTCCCAGCCTGGCGCCTCCACTCAGCCGGTCTACCCAGTGCAGTCAGTCCCTCCTTCCAGCACCTCCACCTCAGCCATGGTCTGTCCAGTGTAGTCAGTCCCTCCATGCCGCCTCCACCTCAGCCATGGTCTGGTCCAGTGCACAATCCCAGCCTTCCGCTCCACCTCAACTATGGTCTGGTCCAGTGAAGTCAGTCCTCCTGCCGCCTCAACCTCAGCCATGGTCTGGTCCATGGAAGCCAGTCCTAGCCTCCGCCGCTCCCCAGTCATGGTCTGTCCAGTGTAGTCAGTCCCAGCCCACACTTCCACCTCAGCCATGGTCTGGTCCAGTGTAGTCAGTCCCCAGCCTGCCGCCTCCACTCCCAGCCATGGTCTGGTCCAGTGTAGTCAGTCCCAGCCTGCCGCCTCCACCCTGTGCCATGGTTCCGGTCGAGTGGGTCAGTCCCAGCCTGCCTCCACCTCAGCCATGGTCTGGTCCAGTGTAGCCAGTCCCAGCCTGCCGCCTCCACCTCAGCCATGGTCTGGTCCAGTGCAGTCAGTCCCAGCCCCTTCCGCTTCACCTCTCAAACTATGGTCTGGCCCAGTGTCAGTCCCTCCCTGCCGCCTCACCTCAGCCATGGCCCGGTCCAGTGTAGTCCCAGCCTGCTGCCTTCACCCTCTCCAGTCATGGTTCGGGTCCAGAGCCAGTCCCAGCCTGCCACCTCCACCAGCCATGGTCTGGTCCAGTGTAGTCAGTCCCAGCCTGCCGCCTCCACCCCAGCCATGGTCTGGTCCAGTGTAGTCAGTCCCAGCCTGCTGCCCACCCCAGCCATGGCTGTCTGGCCGAGTGTAGTCAGTCCCAGCCTGCCTCCACCCCAGCCATGGTCTGGTCCAGTGTAGTCAGTCCCAGCCTGCCGCCCCACCTCAGCCATGGTCTGGTCCAGTGGTCAGTCCAGCCTGCCGCCTTCACCCCAGCCATGGTCTAACCAGTGCAGTCAGTCCCAGCCTGCCGCCTACTCCCAGCCATGGTCTCGGTCCAGTGTAGTCAGTCCCAGCCTGCCACCTCCAATCCCAGCCATGGTCTGTCCAGTGTAGTCAGTCCCAGCCTGCTGCCTCCACTCAGCCATGGTCTGTCCAGTGTAGTCAGTCCCAGCCTCCTGCCGCTCCACCCCAGCCCGCCATGGTCTGGTCCAGTGTAGTCAGTCCCAGCCTGCCGCCTCCACTCCCAGCTCATGGTTCGTCCAGTGTAGTTTGTCCAGCTCACACCTCCACTCTGTTAGCACCTGTCCAGTGAAGCTAGTCCCAGCCTGCCGCCCACCCTCAGCCAACACACACTTCATATTACATCAATATTTTAAACTGGTAATATATCCTTCCTTCATATTTTGCACATGACTTAATATTTTGGCAGTTCCTGATGATGATGAATGTAATCACCTAAACATTGAATTTTAATATGATCTTTTATAAAAGTCTCTCATGTTACCTCATACGTAATTAGGGAACGTCATATCACATGAGTAATAATGATGGCAATCACTCATTAATATGTTTAGTAAGACAATATGCACCAGTGACATTTACTGTGGCAACGTAACAAAGCTCCTGGAGAGAGCTGAAACGTTGCCACAACAAATTCTAGTATTTGTTGCACTTGTGTCCTTTGGTCAACCTTACTCTGAGTGTTCGTTTGAGAGAAACTAAGTTCCAAGCTTGTGGTGATCCCAGCAGCCCTGTTAGTCACTAAGTTGTGACTACACATTATCCCCTGGAAGAGTGGCAGACAACTAGTGTTAGACTGCACCTACATGGCTGACAATTGTATCCAAGTTTTTACTGTTGGACAACAGGAGAAGCATGTAAATTCAAACTAATAAACAGGTGAACTTAAACCTTCAGAAATAATTGTTCCAGTGGGATCGGAGACACTTGGGCTCCGGGGCCATTACAACAGGTTTTCTAAAGGAACTGGGTTTCAGGCTCCTCGACACCACTAGGGACATCAGGGCTGCCACTTCCTGTTCCAACTCTTAGTGTGACCATCCAGAGGAGTAATGTGGTCAAGTGGTTTCCTGCACAGCTTCTTGAACAGCTGGAGAAGAATTATGATTTAAAATGATGTGGGGCCCTAAGCAGGCGTTAGTAAGACGGTGTATATATATATATATATGTGCAAAAACACAGTAAAACAGGTGGATATCAAAATATGCAAGACAACCACTATGAAAAATAGAAGAATTTCCAAGCGCCGTGACTACTCACACAGTCAAGGAACTATAAAGGAACGTGAGAAGAAGGCTTATAAAGAGGCAGAATACACCTCACAGTCACATCATTACTCAACAAAGAGCAACACTCACAGTAGCGTAACATCTCACGACTCTGTGAAGAGGAACATAAGAAAGGACCTGAAACTTCTTCCCAAGAATTGTGGATTAATCAATTTATCATTAAATTCTTCCCAAATTTTATTAATTATAAATGAATCCAATTTATATAACCAAAAAGAAATATCTATAATATTTTCAAACTGCTTTACTGTGAAACATGATTCTATTATATTCCTTCAATCCATGGACTTGCTTGATACAAACTTTCTCAGCATTTTGAAACTTCAATTGATGGTTAAATTTCTACATGAATAGAGCATTATAAATCTTGGGTCTAGTTCTAATGCTATATTTATGTTGTTTTAATCTTAGTTCAAGACTTTACCAGTTTGACCATAATAACTTTATCGCATATTTTACAGGGAATCTTATAGACACATCCGTCAGTACTTTGGGGGAATTTTTTATCAAAAGTCTTTTTACTGTATCAAGATTTTTAAATACAACTTGATATTAAAATTCTAAGAAAAGAAGGCATATCAAATCCAAGTTTTCATGGTAAGGAGAACCAACATATTTTGGTTGAATAAGGTTGGTTGTCCTTTGATTGTAAAGTATTTCTAGCTATTTTAAAAGTTTTATCAATTATGTTTCTTGGGTATTTAAATCATTAGCTATTTCATAAATTTTAGATTTCTTCACCATGAACTCACTACAAATGCGCAAAGTCCTCAAAAACATAGAAGAGAAACCGACACTTTTAACTCTATCTTGATGTAGAAGAGTAATAGTGTACATAGAACAATTATTTGTGGTGTTTTCTGTAAATTTTAAATTTAAAATCAAATGCTACTCCTTAATAAAAACATCTAGGAAGGGTAATGAGTTATTACCAATAAATTCAACAGTAAATGAGAATGAGTTGCCATTAATTTACCAAGAAATGGTTTATGCTCACATTCTGCCTCTTTATAAGCCTTCTTCTCTCATGTTTTTAGGTCTTTTGATAATGTGAGTAGTCACGAAAGCGCTTAAGAATTCTTCTATTTTTTTCATAGGTTGTCTTGCATATATATATATGTGTGTGTATATATATATATGTGTGTGTGTATGTATATATATATATATATATATATATATATATATATATATATATATATATATATATATATATATATATATATAATGTATTGTTTGTATTTGCAACTCCTTCAACTAACTTTCTTCTGCTTCCTTCCCTTCTGCCTCTCAGCAGAGTGGCGGCAGGATGAGACAGAAGCACGAGACACAGATGCTGGTGGTCATCAATCGTGCTTTCAGGGGTGGGAGTGTGGGGTGTCGGGAGTGGGAGGTAGGGGTGTCAGGTGTGGGGGTGGGGTGTCAGGTGTGGGGTGGGGTGTCAGGGGTGTGGGAGGTGTGCTTGTGGGGTGGGGTTGGTGTGAGAGGTGGGTGTCAGGTGGAGGTAGGGGTGATTTGCTGGTGGAGTGTGGTAGGGGTGTCAGGTGGGGTGTGTCAGGTGAGGGAGGTGGGGTGTCATGTGTGGAGGGTGTTAGGTGTGTGAGGTGGGGTGTCAGGTGTGTGAGGTGGGGTGTCAGGTGTGGGAGGGGTGTCAGGTGGAGGTGGGGTGGGCTGTGGAAGGTGGAGTGTCAGGTAGGAGGTGCAGTGTCAGGTGTGGGAGGTGGGGTGTCAGGTGTGGAGGTGGGGTGTCAGGTGTGGGAGGTGTGGTACCAGGTGTGGAGGGGGTACCAGGTGGGATGTGGGGTACCAGGTGTGGGAGGTGGGGTGTTATACAACACGTCTTCCAGCTGATACACTACATCTCAGCTGGATACACTACATCTCAGCTGGATACACTACATCTCAGCTGATACACTCACATCTCAGCTGACACCACATCTCAGCTGATACACTACATCTCAGCTGATACACTACATCTCTCAGTTCGGGATACACTACATTCCCAGCTGATACACTACATCTCAGCTGATACACTACATCTCAGCTGATACACTACATCGCCTGACCTCAATTGTAGGCAAATTACTAGTCAATTATAGCTGATATTATTAGAAGCAATTCAGATAATCAGACTTGATTAATGATACTCTAGCATGGGATTCAATGAGGGCCGTTCCTGCCTATCTAATTTATTAATCTTCTTCTACTAAAAAGCTTTTGAGGCTGTTGATCACGATAAAGAATTCGATATTGTTTATTTGTGACTTTAGTAAGACTTCTTTTGATAGAGTACCGCACCAGAGACTGTTAAAGAAAGTGGCAGCTCATGGCATTGGGGGAAAAGGCTGTCATGGATCGAGTCATGGCTCAACAATAGGAAGCAGAGAAAAGAATAAATGAAGCAACTTAATAGGGACTTGTGGTAATGCTTTTGGTGGTTCATGAGGATCAGCGTCTTTAGCCCATTTTTGTTTATAATATATATCAATGACCTGACGAGGGAATTACTAGTGATATGAGCAAATTCGCCGACGACACGAAGATAGGTAGGATAATTTATTCAAAACATTGATGTCATAGAACTTCTGCCAAGAAGATTTAGACAAACTTAATTCGTGGTCAGAAAGTGGCAGATGCAGTTCAATGTGGTGGATAGCTGCAAGGTTCTGAAGCTGGAGTGTCTATAACCCAAGCACTTATAAGTTAAATAACGTAGAACTTAGCTATACAGAGATTGGGTGAGAGTAAAGGACTTGGGGTGATGTGAAAACAGCAACCTAACCAAGACAGCAATGCCCTAAGCGTACGTAATAAGGCAAATAGATTACTGATTTATATCATGAAGTGTTAGCAACAGAAGTCTCAGAGGTTATATTGCAGCTTTATACATCATTAGTAAGGCTCACCTAGATTACGCAGCTCAGTTTTTGTCTCATATTACAGAATGATACAATTGTTAGAAAACATTCAGCGTGTAGAATGACTTCAAATTAATACATAGCATTAGAATCTCTTACGAAGAAAGATTGAAGACCTCTTAGCTCATATCTTACTTGTAAGACGTAGAATGAGGGGAGACATGATTGAGGTATAAGTGGAAAATGGGTATTAACAAGGGATAATGATTCATAGATGTTTAGATTTAGAAAGATATAGGAAAGTGGCTGGTTTGGAAATAGGGTAGTTGATGAGTGGAACAGTCTGCCTAGTAGGGTTATTGGTTAGACCTTGGGTAGTTTCAAGTTTAGGCTGGATAAACTAATGAGTGAGAGGGGTTGGATTTGAGGAACTCTGCAAATGAGTGAATGGAATGTCGCTTATTTCTTGCAGCATTGAAAATGTATTTATATGTTCCGGTTAGTGGGATTGCGGATTGTGAAGAACCTTGGCCTAGTATGGGCCAACAGGCCTGCTGCAGTGTCCTCCTTTCTTATGTGCTCTTTATGTTCTTATGTCTTCCCTTATCTCAGCTGATACACCACATCTCAGCTGGTACACTACATCCAGCTGATACACTACATCTGTTGGTACACTACATCTCAGCTGGATACACTACATCCAGCTGGATATGTTCACATTCAGCTGATAATTACATCTCAGCTGATACACTACATCTCAGTTGATACATCATATCTCAGCTGATACACTACATCTCAGCTGATACACTACATCTCAGCTGATAATACATCTCAGCTGATACACTACATCTCAGCGTGATACACTCACATCTGTGCTGATACACACTACATCTCTAGCTGATACACTACATATCAGCTGATACAATACATTCTAGCTGATACACTACACCAGCTGATACACTACATCTCAGCTGATACACTACATTCAGCGATACACTACATCTCAGCTGGGATAACACTTAAAGGATACACACATCTCAGCTGATACACTACATCTCAGCTGATACACTACATCTTCAGCTGATACACTCACATCTCAGTTACTACACTACATCTCAGTTGATATAACATATCTCAGCTGATACAATACATCTCAGTTGATACCTATATCTCAGTTGATACTACCCAGCTGGAGGCAATACACCCTTGTGATACGCTACATCTCAGTTGATACTGGCATTCTGTGCTGATGTTAATTACACTAAAGGATACAATACATCTCAGCTGATACCAAGAATGTTGATACATCACATCTCAGCTGATACAATACATTCAGTTGACAATACATTCAGCTGATACACTACATTCAGCTGATACAATACATTCAGTTGATACTACATTCAGCTGGGATAATAATACATCTTCATGATACAATACATCTCTAGCTATGAATACATCTCAGCTGATACCATCTCAGCTGATTAATACATCTCAGCTGATACACCACATTCAGCTGATATTTACATCTCAGCTGATAACACCCCGCTGATATAGACAGTATTAAAAACCCTATGCCTCCCATTCATTTATCACATCCACACATGCTTGCTGGAACTGCCTCGCACACAAACTTCCTTTACCCTCCCCCCCAACCTTTTTCCAGGCCGACCCCTACCCCGCCTTCCTCCACTACAGATTTATACACTCGAAGTCACTCTGTCTCGTTCCATTCTCTCTACATGTCCAAACCACCTCAACAACCCCTCCCCCAGCTTCCCCTGACAATCGTTTTTGGGAATCCGGGACCTCCTCCTAATTTCCAAACTCCCCTCCCCCTGATTATATTCAATCCATAAATGCACAAAAAAATCTTACTCTTATCCAAATCTGTTCACCTATATGTTTCACTGTAAACACTTGGCTCCACACAATCCCTACCTTCCTAAAGCCCCCCTTGTTCATCTGCTATCCTGCTTTCTGTTTTACTCTTTAAATTTTTTTCAATAATAACTCTACCAAAACTTTACCAGGTACACTAACACAGACTTATTCCCTATAATTTTGACTTCTTGTCCCCTTTTCTTATACAAAGGAACAATACACGCTCTCTGCCAATCCCTAGGTACCTTTTACCCCCTTCCATACATTTATTAAATAATAGCACCAACCTACTCCAAAATTATATCCCACCTGCTTTAACATTTCTATCTTTATCCCATCAATCCCAGCGCTCTTTACCCTTCATTCTACCCACTGCTCACGAACTTCCCTACACCCACAACTGGCTCTTCCACACTCCTACAAGATGTTATTCCTCCTGCTCCTACACACGAAATCACAGCTTCCTGTCTTCATCAACATTTAACAATCCTCAAAATATTCTTCCATCTTCCCGATACTTAACTCTCATTTAATAATCTCCTCCTATTTTTAACTGTCAAATCCATTTGTTCTCTAGGCTTCCTCAACTTATTAATCTCATTCCAAAACTTTTCTTATTTTCAACAAAATTTGCTGATAACATCTCACCCACTTCATCTGCTCTCTTTTTACATTGCTTCACCACTCTTTAACCTCTCTTTTTCTCTCCATATACTCTTCCTCCTTGCATCACTTCTACTTTGTAAAACCTCTCATATGCTAACTTTTTCTCCTTACTACTTCTCTTTACATCATCATTCCACCAATCGCTCCTCTTCCCTCCCTGCACCCACTGCCTGTAACCACAAACTTCTGCTGAACACTCTAACACTACATTTTTAAATCTACCCTATACATCTTCGACCCCATTGCCTACACTCTCACTAGCCCATCTATCCTCCACAGTTGTTTATATCTTACCCTAACTGCCTCCTCTTTTAGTTTATAAACCTTCACCTCTCTTACTTACTGATTCTATTTTCCTTGTATCCCATCTACCTTTTACTCCCACTGTAGTATAACTAAAAGTGATCTGATATATCTGTGGCCCTCTATAAACATGTACATCCTGAAGTCTACTCAACAGTCTTTTATCTACCAATACAAGTCCAACAAACTACTGTCATTACGCCCTACATCATATCTTGTATACTTATTTATCCTCTTTTCTTAAAATATGATTTCCTATAACTAAACCCTTCTATAAAAGTTAATCAAAGGGCTCCTATTATCATTTACACCTGGCACCCCAACTACCTACTACACCCTCTCTGCATGTTTCCCACTTTAGCATTTAGGTCCCCCC
>WNWK01039775.1:0-17291 GCA_009830355.1 Cherax destructor
GCCATTTTTTTTGTCCCATCTACCTTTACTCTAACTGCAGCTACAACCAAATAATGATCTGATATATCCGTTGCCCCTCTATAAACATGTACATCCTGAAGCCTACCCATCAACCTTTTATCCACCAATACATAATCCAACAAACTACTTTCCTTACGTGCTATATCATACCTTGTATATTTATTTATCCTCTTTTTCATAAAATATGTATTACTTATTACCAAACCTCTTTCTACACATAGCTCAATTAATGATTCCCCATTTACATTTACCCCTGGCACCCCAAATTTACCTACTACTCCCTCCACAACATTTTTACCCACTTTAGCATTAAGATCCCCAACCACAATTACTCTCTCACTTGGTTCAAAACTCCCCACACACTCACTGAACATTTCCCTAAATCTCTCTCTTTCCTCTATACTTCTCTCTTCTCCAGGTGCATAAACACTTACTATAACCCACTTTTCACATCCAACCTTTATTTTACTCCACATAATCCTTGAATTTATACATTTATATTCCTTCTTTACCTGCCATAACTGATTATTCAACATTATTGCCACTCCTTCTTTAGCTCTAACTCTATTTGAAACCCCTGACCTAATCCCATTTATTTCTCCCACTGAAACTCTCCTACCCCTTCAGCTTTGTCTCACTTAAAGCCAGGACATCCAGCTTCTTTTCATTCATAACATCTACAATCATCTCTTTCTTATCATTCGCACAACATCCACGCACATTCAAACATCCCACTTTGACGGTTTTCTTCTTTTTCTTTTTAGTAAACTATACAGGAAAAGGGGTTACTAGCCCATTGTTCCTGCATTTTAGTTGACTTTTACAACACGCATGGCTTACGGAGAAAAGGTTCTTATTCCACTTCACCATGGATATGAAAGGAAAAGCAATAAGAACAAGAACTATTAAGATAAAATCAAAGAAAACTCAGATGAGTGTGTATACATAAACGTGTACATGTTTGTGTATACCAACCACTCCAGCACTATATCCCCCCCTGCTTTTAACATTTCTGTCATGATCCCGTCACTTCCAGCTGCTTTACCCCTTTCATTTTACGTAATGCCTCACGCATCTCCCCACACTCACATCCTGCTCTTCCAGGAAAATAATTTGCCACTCCAGTGCCTCCTGGTACCAGACAATGCTCCTGCTCATCCTCCAAACTTGGTAGACCTATTGTCTAGGGACTTCAGTTTTATAACAGTGAAGTTCTTGCCTCCTAACATCACTCCTTCATCCAGCCCATGAACCAGCAGGTCATTTCAAACTTCAAAAACTCTACAGGAAAGCAGTGTTTCAAAGGTGCTTTGAAGTGACCTCGACACTGAACTGACCCTAAGAGAGTTCTGGAGGAATCACTTCAGTATCCTCCATTGCATGCCTTATAGGTAAGGCTTGGTAGGGAGTGATTTCAGGACTTTAAACTCTGCTTGAAGAAAATTGTGGCCAGAATGTGTCCTCGAGAGGGATTTTGAAGGGTTTGAGGCTGACCCTGCCGACCCTCTGCCTGTTCTGGAATGTATGTGGCATTGGGAAGTCCATGGGGTTGGAGGTGAGTGGCGAGGATGTGGAAGAGTTGGTGGAGGACCACAGGGAAGAGCTAACAACTGAAGAGCTGCAAGAGCTTCATCTGGAACAGCAACAGACCACGCTGAGGAACTTGCTTCAGAGGAGGAGGAAGAGGGAGTGAAGGAGGTGCCTTCTTCAGAGATTAAGGAGATTTGTGAAATGTGGAGTAGGGTCAAGCATTTGCTGAGAAATATCACCCTGAGCAAGCTGAAACAAGTCGTCATCACAACATGTTCAGTGAAAAAACCATGTCCCATTTTAGGCAAATCTTAAAGAGACGCCAGAAACAGACCTCTCTGGACAGTTATTTTGTGCGACAGGGTGCAGTGACTCAAGCTGGTCCTAGCGGCGGTAAAAGACAAAGAAGGAAGTAACCCCAGAGGGCTTTGATACCTAAAATCCTTATGGAGGGGATTCCCTTCCAAACAACAAGTCCTCCCTTCTCCTCCCTATCTTCCAGATGCCAACAAGAGTCTTCAAATAAAGGTACGTAAATGTGATTTTGTTTATTTAAATGTTTATTTATCTATTTCATTACCCATTTAAGTACTATAAGTATTTATAATTGTTTTGTGTATGTAAAACTATACTTATTCTTTAAAAAAAGTATTTTTGTGAATATTTTTGGGGTCTGAATGGATTAATTGGATTTACATTATTTCTTATGGGAAATATTGCTTTGACTTTGGCTTGTTTTGAGTTTCGCCAGCTTCTGGAATGGATTACGGCCGAAACTCAGGGTACCACTGTACAATACTATAAATTTACTTTACTGTAGTACTAAAAGGTTATGCTATGCATATTCTTAGTATCTGGTTGTCTTCTGCATTAGTGAACCAAGTCCGCTAATTCAGACAACAACCAGACAATCATGAAAAATTAAGTCCATAAGCTAGAATTTGTGGATAATCAGGAATATCATGCACCCTCCCCCATTAGTCCATTAATGAGAGAGCTTCATTGTACTTTCTGTATTACTTTGTACTTACTGAAACACTTGAATTAATTCTTCTTCTGAAATGTGGTAGTTGATGAAAATGGAGACCTTGAAACTAGGAAAACTTGCACAAGTCTTTGAATCTCCTCTCCAACATTTCTTACCTGCAAAATATTAAATGAAGTATTATCTTAAAAAGAGTTACATCTTGCTCCATACATGCTGGACCTATCAATATAAAGATGAGTCAGTGTACAAAGATTTATGCTAAAAATATTAGCTACAGAGAAAAATAAAGTGAATTAATAACCAGATTATTAGGCATATTTATTAGGCATATTTAGTTAATTTTAAGATCATTGGATGTTTAGTTATCTAAATTGATTGAGGACATATTGTGTTGAGGTGAGAGAAGTGGAGGCTCGGAGAGTTGTTTTGATAATCATACTTTTGCTTCTGTTATCTGTCAGTGATTCGATGTATACCTGGAGAGGCCGAGGGTCAATGCCCCAGTAGCCAAGTCCATGACCAGGCCTCACAGTGGATCACGGCCTGATCAACCAGGCTGTTACTGCTGGCCACATGTAAACCAACGTAGGAACCAGTCTGGCTGGTGTCTGTCCAGTCCCTCTTGAAGCCAGCCAGGGTCTATAGGTAATCACCCTTATGTATGCTGGGAGACAGTTGAACAATCTAGGGCCCTGACACTTACTGTGTTGTCTCTTAGCGTACTCATGGTGCCCCTGCTTTTCATTGGGGGATGTTGCACTGCCTGCCGAGTCTTTGCTTCGTAGAGAATGATTTCTGTGTGCAGATTTGGGACTAATCCCTTAAGAGTTTCCAAGTGTATATTATCATGTATCTTTCTGCCTGCATTCCAAGGAGTACAGGTCAAGGGCTTCAACCATTCTCAGTAATTTAGGTGCTTTATTGTACTTATACATGCAGTGAAAGTTCTCTGTATATTCTCCAGGTCTGCAATTTTGCCTGCCTTGAAAGAGGTCGTTACTATTTTTTTTTTTATTATTAACACATCGGCCATTTCCACCAAGGCAGGGTTCCCCAAAAAGAAAACTTTCATCATCATTCACTCCATCACTGTCTCGCCAGAGGCATACCTACACTACAGTTATAAAACTGCAACATTAACACCCTTCCTTCAGAGTGCTGGCACTGTACTTCCCACCTCCAAAATCAAGTCTGGTCTGCTGGTTTCCCTGAATCCCTTCATAAATGTTACTTGCTCGCATTCCAACAGCACGTCAAGTCCTAAAACCATTTGTCTCCATTCACTCCTATCTGACACACTCACACATGCTTTCTGAGGTCCAAGCCCTCGACACAAAACCTCCTTTACCTCCTCCCTCCAGTAAGTAAGTTTATTCAGGTATACAGTAGGGGCCCCCTTACGGCGTTTCACCTTATACTTTTTCACTAATATGGCAATTCAAAATATGACCAAAACTCGCTATACGGCAACCTGTCTTTCTAATACGGTGCGCGCCACCCGGTTTGTTTACATTCTCCGTGAGCACATCTCTATTATGTCTGAAACTTTCCAAAATTTCAAGTGTTTTAAAGTTATTGCATATTTTATGTGTTCTGATAATAATACTTGTGTACCTGTACCTAAATATACTTACACACTGTGCTGGCATGCAGGTACACATTAAAATCACTAAGAATGTCCCTCTAGTCTTAACGCCATAGTAATACTAATAATACGAATAATAATCACTCTTGGGCACATTAACCTTTTCTGGGTCCAGAGGCCAAATCTCAGAGTGACAGTCAGGGTCCAAGAATTTAAAAAAAAAAAATTGTTATTTTTCTTATGAAATGGTAGAGAATCTTTTTCTGAAGGTAATAAAACAAAAAGTACGAAATTTGATGGAAAACTGATGAAATTATGCTCTCACAAATTTTGATGCGTCAAGTGACATTAACACATCGCGATTTTGCCGACTTTGACTCCCATTTTAGACCAATTACATTATTCTAGTCGACCAAATTCTTAGCTATTTTGCTAGTATTACTTCTATTTTATCGATTGAGCACAAGAAATCCTCCAGTCAACTGTTTCAACTACCCAATAAAGTGATTGGAAATTGGTAATTTAGCCAATTTAACACAAAGTTCAAAATATTCCAATTTCAAAATAGGGTCCAGAATAAACAATGCAGACATTCCTGGCACTAAACTAACATTTCCTCTGTTAAATAACAAAAAAGGCACAATACCATGACTGGAACAATACACACACAACCTGCACATAGAAAAGAGGAGCTTACGATGACGCTTCGGTCAGACTTGTGCCCTCCCTGTCTGCCTGCCTATACAGTCATCCCTCCGTTTGTGCAGTTTTTTCAGGAAAATTGACCTCTGTTTTCGTGTGATTCCTCCATTTTCGTGCTTGGTCCGGAACCCTGTCCAGTGCCCAGCGCACATACAAGCCCGCCTCCACACACATTCTCAGGCAGTGTAGCATTGTTTCTGGTTGAGTGAACATTATCCTGCAGTTCATACAAAACATTTCTTAACAATCCATTGTTTTTGGCCCTTGATTATTGTGTGTGACTGCTAAATAAGCCACAACGGGCCCAAAGATAGCTCCTAGTGTCAGTCCTTTGGTAAAGAAAGTGAGGAACACCATAGAATTAAAGAAAGAAATCGTAGCAAAGTGGTGAGAGGCAGTGGTGAAGAGAGGCAGTGGTGGTGAGAGGCAGTGGTGGTGAGAGGCAGTGGTGGTGAGAGGCAGTGGTGATGAGAGGCAGTGGTGATGGGAGGCAGTGGTGGTGAGAGGCAGTGGTGATGAGAGGCAGAGGTGGTGAGAGACAGTGGTGATGAGAAGCAGTGGTGAGAGGCAGTGATGAGAGGCAATGGTGGTGAGAGGCAGTGGTGATGAGAGGCAATGGTGGTGAGAGGAAGTGGTGATGAGAGGCAGTGGTGCTTGTTTGTTGGTTGAGGCAGTATTAGAGGCAGTGGTGGTAAGAGGCAGTCTTAATGTAGAGTGAGAGGTGAGTAAACAAGATTAAATGAATAAACGAGAGAGAATGAGTGTGTAGAAGTTTCGGTAGTTTTGTCAACAAACCAGTTGTTGTTGTTGTTGTTGCTGCTGCTGCTGCTGTTGTTACCAGCCAGCCTGGACAGGAATGATTCCTGTTCACACCTTGAAGTGACTGGAAAGAAGCGGTGGTAGAGGCGGTGATGAGAGGCAGTGGTGATGAGAGGCAGTGGTGGTGAGAGGCAGTGGTGATGAGAGGCAGTGGTGGTGAGAGGCAGTGGTGGTGAGACAGTGGTGATGAGAGGCAGTGGTGGTGAGAGGCAGTGGTGGTGAGAGGCAGTGGTGGTGAGAGGCAGTGGTGGTGAGAGGCAGTGGTGGTGAGAGGCAGTGGTGGTGAGAGGCAGTGGTGGTGAGAGGCAGTGGTGATGAGAGGCAGTGGTGGTGAGAGGCAGTGGTGGTGAGAGGCAGTGGTGGTGAGAGGCAGTGGTGGTGAGAGGCAGTGGTGGTGAGAGGCAGTGGTGGTGAGAGGCAGTGGTGGTGAGAGGCAGTGTTGATGAGAGGCAGTGGTGGTGGTGAGAGGCAGTGGTGGTGAGAGGCAGTGGTGGTGAGAGGCAGTGGTGGTGAGAGGCAGTGGTGGTGAGAGGCAGTGGTGGTGAGAGGCAGTGGTGGTGAGAGGCAGTGGTGGTAAGAGGCAGTCTTAATGTAGAGTGAGAGGTGAGTAAACAGTATTAAATGAATAAACGAGAGAGAATGAGAGTGTAGAAGTTTCGTAGTTTTGTCAACAAACCAGTTGTTGTTGTTGTTGCTGTCTGCTGCTGTTGTTACCAGCCAGCCTGGACAGGAATGATTCCTGTTCACCTTGAAGCGACTGGAAATAAGTGATCTAATGCAGTTAGCATTACAAACTCCGTTTTCTCTTATACTAATGCATCTGAAGGAGGAAAGAATAGGAAGATGTTTTCATAGGTGGACCTAGTATGCCCGCCACCACATTCGTAATGAGACACATATTTTATTCATTCTAGAGTGTATATAACGTTTTTATGTTATTTATATTGTTTATTATGTCATATTAGATGAATTTTGATAGATAAATAAGCCGTAGAGCTGATATTAGTGTCAAATTGAAGCATTTTGTCCTGCCTCCCAACAATAAACTCGCCTCCCTCTCTCCTCTCCATCTTCCATACACCAACAAGAGTCGCCAATAAAAGTAAGTGTGATGTTAAATGTTCATTTATACATGTTATTAGTGCTTTATATTTATTTGTTATTCTTTTCTGTATGTAAATCTATATTTAATCTCTAAAAAATAATTTTTTGTTAATACTCCTGGGTGTCTGAAACGGATTAATTGAATTTCCATTATTTCTTATGGGGAAAATGGCTTCAGTTTTCGTGTGTTTCAGTTTTAGTGCATCCCTCAGGAACGGATTAAACACGAAAACCGAGGGATGACTGTACGTATATACAAATACAAATATTTATTTCATTGCTAGTTTACATAGGTTTTGTTATTACAATCATAAATTGAAGTGCAAGGAGAGCCACTGACATGCCATGGCATTAACCCTTTGGGGGTCGACAGGCCTTCTCAGGAAAGTGTTCCTGGGGTCGAAAATTTTTTGGAAAAAAAAAATTATTTTTTTCTTATGAAATGATAGAGAATCTTTTTCCGATCATAACGCCACCAAAATTATGAAATTTGATCGAAAACTAACGGAATTATTCTTTCGCAAGTTTGCGGTAGCCATGACACTTGCGCATCGGCGATTTTGCCCACTTTGAGCCCTATTTTCGACAAATTCCAATGTTTCAGTCTCCAAAATTATAGCTATTTCGCTAGAACTCCATTTCTTCTATTGAGTGAGTACAAGAAACCGCCTATTTACCAATTTCATCTACCCAAAATAGTGGTCAGAAAATGGCAATTTTCCAATTTCACACAAATTTCAAAGGATGCCAATTTCAAAATAGGGTCCAGAGTAAACAAGGCAGACATTCCTGGCACTAAAATAACATGTTCTCTGTTCATTAGTCACGTCTCCAGGCCCCTGTTCCATTACTTTTGCTTTTCATTTTGAATTTTTATTCTAACAAAAAATAGAAGATTTACTATGTATACAACTGCATCATTGTAAAAATGGTATAAATAATATCAGAGCACTTGTGCATGAATATAAGACTCGCCAGTTGATGTGTATTGGAGGCATGGTGTGATTTGTTTACTCTTGAACATCGTCAAAAATCGAACATTTTCGCTACTTTGAGCTCAATTTCAAGGTACTTGTCATTGTCATATCAGTCAAAATCATCTCTATTTCTGTAATATATCTTCCATTCTATCAAATGAGACCAAGAAAACGAGAATACATCAATAAATACTATACGAAAATCGACTGCAAAGTCGCTGTTTTAATCGAAAAAAATGGTCAGAGTTTTTTTTCTCTCATTATGCAGTGTGTACTGCAGGATTTTTTTTATACTGCGCACACTGACCACACAAACCAATTCTTTCATATGTATGCCTACCAGACGTTTTCTGCTTAAATTGAGGCCACTAGAATTTGGGCGTACTAGTACGGCACCAACCCCTGCTCGTAAAACGTACTAGTATGGCACCGACCCCCAAAGGGTTAAGGGCAGCGTAATCTAATGGCTTACAGACTATGAACATAATATTAGAGAAATTGAGTGAATTTGTTTTATTAGATTGTTCAAATTATAATATGATGATAATACATTGTTCAAATTACAATATGATGATATTACATTGTAACAAGTGTTTAGTAAAATGGTAATATAATAGTAAAAATTGAAATTATCTTAACCCTTTCGGGGTTTCGGTCGTACTAGTACGGCTTATGTGCTGGGGTTTTCCACGTACTAGTACGCATAAATTCTAGCGCCTTCAAATTAAGTGCGAAATGGCTGGTAGGCCTAGTGGTGAGAGAATGGATCTGTGTGGTCAGTGTGCGCAATAGGAAAAAAATTGGGGACCCAGTGGTGCATTGTGGGAACACCATGTTAGTACACCTTGTTCACCATGCCTCACGGTAAGAAACTCCTCACTCCTCGGCGAATTGGAACAATTTTGTTCCCCAGTGACAGTTCTAACACCGATGGGAGTGTCAGTAATGATGAGTTTCAAGGTTTTGAGGAGGTTGTGACCGAAAATAATGACCATAATACCGGTAATATTGAGGAAAACCCAGACGACCCTCAGCCTTCCACCTCCGGTGCTGTGGCATCTTGTTCACGTTCAATTGTACCAGAACGAAAGAGGAAACTGTTATTTACTTATATCCCGGACTCTGATGTGAGCAATGGTGATGATAGTGATAGTGAATATGAACTCCAAGCTCTTCAAAACAGTTCCAGTAGCGAGAGTGGAGCGGAATATTCTCCAGTGAAGCGTCAGTATATACGACGGTATATGTGCTCTGGTAGCGTGCCATATGCTGTTCCAAGGGGAAGGAGTACATCTCGGAGTACATCCCGTGGGCGTACAACAGGAACAGATACTGAAAATGAAGATGATAGTGTTGCAATTGGGATGAGAAATGTGCATACATCTGGTGGTGATGGTGGTAGTGGTGGTGCCAGGCGGGATGCAGTAAGCCATGTTGCTGCCACCCGCGCCGCTGACTCACCAGACCTACAACAAAGGCGACCCTCACCCACCCACCAACCCCCACAACCACAACCTCCACTTCCACAACCCCCACAACCACCTGAAAATATCCAGTACCCACCAGCAGACCGCACCTGGGATTGGCAGGAAGCTGACAATTTTATTCCCAATCCCGATCAGTTTGATGCAAGTCATTGTGGAATACGCCCATCATGTACGCTTGGAAACAATGCCACTGAACTGGAATGTTTCGAGTTATTTTTTGACGATCCCCTGATGGAAATTATGGTCAGGGAAAGCAACAAATACTATGAGTACACCATGGCAAACACAATACTTTCACCAAAATCACGGCTCAACAGGTGGAAAGAGACAACTGTGGCTGAGATGTATCTTTTCTTTGCCACAATAATGCTTATGCCACATGTGTATAAGCACCGTGTCAAATCATACTGGTCGACAGACCGCCTGATTGCAACACCAGGTTTCAGTGATATAATATCAGTGAATCGATTTGTGCTACTGGTACATATGTTACATTTCTCAGACAAAACCAGGCCTGACAGAAACGACAGGTTATATAAGATTAGGAATGTGTTTCTGTATATGAAAGAGAAATTCAATATGCATTTTCATCCCTTCAGGAAGCTTGTTATTGACGAGTCACTGATTCTGTTCAAAGGTAGACTGTCGTTCAAGCAGTATATACCAAGCAAGAGGAAACGCTTTGGTATAAAGTTGTTTGTGCTTTGTGATTGCTACAGTGGTCTTGTATTGGATATTATTGTGTACACTGGAAGTTATACATTGCAAGATACCAGGAGGTTATTGGGTATCTCTGGTGATGTGGTTAGAAAAATGATGGAACCATATCTTGGTAAGGGGCATATATTATATACTGATAACTGGTACACAAGCCCCTCCCTCAGTGATTTTTTGCGAGTGAACTTGACAGATGTGTGCGGTACAGTGCATGCAAATCGTAAGCATATGCCTAGGTTCAATGCAGGCACTCATGGAGGTCAGGTACAGGCGCTGGCTGCCAATGACATCATGACATTTCGGTGGCATGACAAACGAGATGTCACACTGTTGTCATCAATTCACCCTAACAAAATGACAGACACTGGCAGGGTGAGTAGAGAGACCAATGAACCCATTCTAAAACCTGCAACTGTGATTGACTACACCCTCAATATGCACTTAGTGGACAAATGTGACATGCAGATTGGGTTTGCTGATTGTGTTCGCAAGAGTTACAATTGGTACATAAAACTCTTTTTCACATTCTGGACATTACCATGCTCAATGCTTATAATGTTTATAAGTTGAAGACCACAAACAAACCATGAGCTGAGCTCATGGCGCAGAACTACGGTTTGGACCCTGGCTTCAAAGCTGTAGAACTACGTGACAGACCCTGAAAGGGTTAAATGTCTTATTTTATGTCAATATAGACATTATCATTAATCCATATACAGCAGACCGTCATTTAGCACGATAGTTACGTTCCTGAAAAAGTCGTGTTAGATAATTTCGTGTTAAATAATTAACAGAACTTACAGGAAAAATAGGGTTACGTTCCTGGGAGTCCCCAAAAAAGCCAAACAAGTTTTTTTTAGACCAACAGATCTTACAAAAATAAAAGTGAATATGTAATTATTGTAGTTCATTATCATGATGTTTATGTTGTTTTTACTGCTTAAGACTACAAATGTAACAGAAATAATAGTATTTACCTTAAATTGTGGGTGCTGGTGTTTGTGGATGATTGTGAAGAGAGTGGAGAGTTATGCTGTGGCCCTACTGGGCTGAGGTGGATAGTAGAGGTTCTGGAAATGAAGTCGATGGTTTAACTGAGTGTCTAACTTTGTCAGTCAAGTCAGTCAGTAAGTCAGTCAGTCAGTCAAGCCATTCAGTAAGTCAGTCAAGTCATTCAGTAAGTCAGTCAAGTCATTCAGTAAGTCAGTCAAGTCATTCACTAAGTCAGTCAAGCCATTCAGTAAGTCAGTCAAGCCATTCAGTAAGTCAGTCAAGCCATTCAGTAAGTCAGTCAAGTCATTCAGTAAGTCAGTCAAGTCATTCAGTAAGTCAGTCAAGTCATTCAGTAAGTCAGTCAAGTCATTCAGTAAGTCAGTCAAGTCATTCAGTAAGTAAGTCAAGTTATTCAGTCAGTAAGTCAGTCAAGTCATTCAGTCAGTAAGTCAGTCAAGTCATTCAGTCAGTAAGTCAGTCAAGTCATTCAGTCAGTAAGTCAGTCAAGTCATTCAGTCAGTCAAGTCATTCAGTCATTCAGTCAGTCAGTCATTCAGTCAGTCAAGTCAGTCAGTCAGTCAGTCTGTCAGTCAGTCACACAAACTTATGTTTACCTCTTTTTATGTGTACAAAGTAACACTTCATTACAGCCACGGGTTATGTCTTGTCTAATATCTTTTTCTTCGTTAATTCTAAGACTTAAATGCTTATACCTTTTCTTGCCACTTTGAGCAACACTTTGATTGCTTGGCAGATACAAGATATATTAATTTAAAGATCAAAACACAATTCACTCTCTCAGAGGACTTTTTTTTGATGCGTATGAAATACGTACGAATGCTGGGATGGTGGGGTCCAGGGTGGCAGGGGATGGCCGGTGGTATCCCCCGCTGAACAACAACAAGGCTGCTTGTGGGAATGGTTATTTGTTTTTCCTTCCCGCAAACTGTAAGTAAGTTTATTCAGGTATACACAGATACAGTTACGAAGATTATCATACATAGCAGCATATGTGTAAAGAACCTAGGATAACCCAAAAAAGTCAGAGTGACTTATTTCCTTTGTCTCACTTTTTTTGGGTTATCCTAGGTTCTCTACACATATGCTGCTATGTATGATAATCAATGTAACTGTACTTACCTAATTGTGGTTGCAGGGGTCGATACTCAGCTCCTGGCCCTGTGTATATGAATAAACTTACAGTTTGCGGGAAGGAAAAACAAATTCTCTTTTCCTCTAAGCACGAGGATTGGGCTTACACTTGAAATCACCTGATGCATTACCAAAAAGGTGAAGCGATCCTTTGCTGTCTTGAAGCCTGGTGCACTTTTCTCTTGCTGACTGATATAAGTTCATGTTGGCATTTTCTTCAAAAAAACACTTCTCTCGTCAGCATTAAGCACTTGATGTGGCTCATAGCCACCCTCAGTAGGACCCCCACTGACTCAATGGTTTAACCCACCGCGGGGTACTGTGCGTTAAAAAAAATTTCCACTCCCATGAACCGTGTAATATCATTTTTACGTCGTGTTAGATAATAATGTGCCGCAATTCTTCAATCGTGCAATACCCATAACGTGTAACATAATCTCGTGCTAAATGACGGTCTACTGTATGATATTTTCTTCAAAATTATATAAGAAACACATTACACAGCATATAAACATGCTATGTTTATATGCTATGGAAGTGTGGTTGCCGGGCGGAGGGAAAATATTACGTAATACTAATAATAATCACTCTTGGGCACATTAACCCTTTGACTGTCAGAGGCCCCTCTCTGAAACTGTCATTCTATGTCGGGAAATATTGGGAAAAAAAAATTATTTTTTCTTATCAAAATGTTAAGATTATTTTTCTGATTGTTCAAATCCCCCCCAAAAAAATTTGCAACCAGTACTTACCGAGATATAGAGGCATAAAGTTGGCAAAAAATGAGCCGCGTATGGCAACAGCGGCGAATGCCGCTCACCCAGTAAACTTTGGTTTACTTCCTTTCATAGGTTTCTTGTTTTTTTCACTATTTTATTTTTTTTACATAACTTATGTGGCCTGTGAGACCAAAGTAAGGTGCAATGTATATATATATATACAGTGGACCCTCGGTTAACGAATACCCCGGAAATCGTGCAATTATGTAAGTATAATTTTGTAAGTTCTTGTGGAAGTGTATTTTTGGGGGTCTGAAATAGACTAACCTACGTGAAATTTTTCCTTAAGGGAGTAAATTCGTTCGGTAATGGCACTTGAGCAGACTTCAGGAGTGAAGTTTTTACGAAACTCGGGGGTCCACTGTATATATATATATATATATAAGAGGGGTTGTTGAGGTGGTTTGGTCATTTAGAGAGAATGGATCAAAGTAGAATGACTTGGAGAGCGTATAAATCTGTAGGGGAAGGAAGGCGGGGTAGGGGTCGTCCTAGAAAAGGTTGGAGGGAAGGGGTAAAGGAGGTTTTGTGGGCGAGGGCTTGGACTTCCAGCAAGCATGTGTGAGCGTGTTAGATAGGAGTGAATGGAGACGAATGGTTTTGGGACATGACGATCTGTTGGAGTGTGAGCAGGGTAACATTGTGTGAAGGGATTCAGGGAAACCAGTTGATTTAGTTGGACTTGAGTCCTGGAAATGGGAAGTACAATGTCTGCACTTTAAAGGAGGGGTCTGAGATAGTGACAGCTGGGAGGGACTTTTCTCAGCTGTAGTATCTGAGCTCCTCTGCAAAGACAGTGATTATGTATGAGTGTGGTGAAAGTGTTGAATGATGATGAAAGTTTTTTCTTTTGGGGATTTTCTTTCTTTTGGGTCACCCTGCCTCGGTGGGAGACGGCCGACTTGTTGAGAGAAAAAAAAAAAAAAAAAAAAATATATATATATATATATATATATCTTCTTTCAACAAATCGGCCGCTTCCCACCAAGGCGGGGTGGCCCAAAGAGAAAAACAAAAGTTTCTCTTTTTAACTTTAGTAATGTATACAGGAGAAGGGGTTACTAGCCTCTTGCTCCCGGCATTTTAGTCGACTCTTACGACACGCATGGCTTACGGAGGAAGAATTCTGTTCCACTTCCCCATGGAGATAAGAGGAAATAAGAACAAGAACTATTAAGAAAATAGAAGAAAACCCAGAGGGGTGTATATATATGCTTGTACATGAATGTGTAATGTGACCTAAGTGTAAGTAGAAGTAACAAGACATGCCTGAAATCTTGCATGTTTATGAGACAGAAAAAAGACACCAGCAATCCTACCATCATGTAAAACAATTACAGGCTTCCGTTTTACACTCACTTGGCAGGACGGTAGTACCTCCCTGGGCGGCTGCTGTCTACCAACCTACTACCTAGATATATATATATATATATATATATATATATATATATATATATATATATACAGTGGTACCCCGACTTACGATATTTTTTCATTCCAGAATGCTGTTCAAGTGCCATTACCAAACGAATTTATCTCCATAAGAAATGATGTAAAATAGACTAGTCCTTTTAGACCCCCAAAATTACACTTACAAAAGCATTTAAAAAAATAAACTTACATAAAAGGGTGAGTTTGGGGTACCACTGTATATATATATACATTCGTTGTATGCAACACAATAATCGCACAAACATTAGTATCATTATATTGTTTACAAAACTTGTTTACACCAACCAACAATAAAAAAAATTGTTTATTACTATTGTTCTATAATATATATACACATATAATGACTGGACACTTTCCATCAACTGCAATTAGCACTTCAAAGCTCCAAGCTATGTGTGTGTGTGTGTATGTGTGTGTGGACATCTAAATTTGCTGAGTCAAGGTAAGGCAGCTGTCAAAATGACATACAGTGGACCCCCGAGTTACGAGCACCTCCGAAATCGTACAATTATGTAAGTGTAATATTGCAAGTGCTTTTGTAAGTGTATTTTTGGGGGTCTGAAATGGACTAACCTACTAAACATTATTTCTTAAGGGAGAAAATCTGCTCGATAATGGCACTTGAGCAGCCTTCTGGAATGAATTATGCTCGTAACTCGGGGGTCCACTGTTTTATACCATTACTCACCACCCACACTGCCTGTCAACCTGTCAACACAAAAGGGGACCCATGTCTTCCCCACAACCTCCTTCTTTCCTTCATACCTACCTCCCTAGCTTCCTTTCTTCCTTCATTCCTTCCTTTCTTTCTGCCTTCCTTTCTTACATATTTCCTTCCTTCCTTCCTCTCATCTCTTCCTTCCTGCCTTCCTTCATTCCTTCCTTCCTTTCTTACTTCTTTTGTTCTTTCCTTCCTCTCATCTCTTCCTTTCTCTTTCTTTCTTTCTTAATTCCTTCCTTCCTCTCATCTCTTCTTTCCTTCCTTCCTTTCATCTCTTCCTTACTTTCTTTCTTTCTTCCTTCCTTCCTTCCTTCTGGTATCCTGGGCATTTCTTTCGGTCACAAACTCCTCAAAACCATGAAATTTATCTTCAGAGACACTTCCAAAAGTGGTAGAGCTATCATTGAGTTAGAGAACATTCCCAGATGCACCAAGAAGTCAGATAATTCTTACCACTAGGCATGCTGAACAAGAACTACTGAAATGGTGTTCCCACAATGCACCAGTGGCTGCCCGATTTTTATACTGCGCACACTGACCACACAGACCAATTCTCTCACATGTGGGTCTACCAGCTTTCTCCTGCTTGATTTGAGGCCGCTAGAATTTATGCGTCTTAATACGTCCGAAACATTGGCTTGTAAGACGTATATATAAGACCGAAACAGTCAAAGGGTTAAATGTCTTATTTTACGTTAATATAGACATTTTCATTAATCCATCTATGATATTTTCTTCAAAATTATATAAGAAACACGTTACATAGGATATAAACATGCTATGTTTATATGCATTAAGACTACACATATTTTAAGGTATATAATGAGTGTACAGTGGACCCCCGGAAATCGGCCCTTATCCGTTCCAGGAGCTAGGCCTAAAATCGAACTGCCGATTTCTGAACCTTTGTTTCCCATAAGAAATAATGTAAATACAATTAATCCGTTCCAGACACCCAAAAATATTAAAAAATAATACATTTTAATGATATTAATTATAGTTCTACATACACAAAACAACATTATTAACACAAAATAATAATAAATACATAAATAATAAATAACATAATAATAACATTTACTTACCTTTATTGAAGAGGCTTGCTGGCATCTGGAAGATAGAGAGGAGGACAGGGGAAGGAAGCACTCATTGTTTGGAATGGGAATCCCCCTCCATAAGGACTTCAGGTAACAAGTCCCTCTCTGGGGTTACTTCCCGTCTTTGTCTTTTAATCCCACTAGGACCAGCTTGAGAGTCACTAGACCCCTGTCTAGAAAAATAACTGTCAAGAGTGCTCTGTTTCTGGCACCTCTAACATTTTCCTGAAGTGCAACATAGCTCTGTCACTGAACTGGTTGTAGAAATAGCTTATTTCACCTTGCTCAGGGTTGTGTTTTTCAACAAATGTCTGCACCTTAGTCCACAAAGAACAAATTTCCTTAATCTCTGAAGAAGTTACTACCTCACCCTGTCCATCTTCCTTCTGTGCATCAATTTCCTCTACTGTCGTCTGATGCTGTTCCAGATGAAGCTCATGCAGCTCTTCAGTGGTTAGGTCTACCCTGTGCTCCTCCACCAATCCTTCCACATCCTCACCACTCACCTCCAACCCCAGGCTGTTCCCCAATGCCACAATATCTTCCACAACAGGCACAGGGTCGTCAGGGTCAGCCTCAAATCCTTCAAAATCCCTCTTTTCAACACAATCCAGCCACAGTGGTCTCCAAGCAGAGTTCAAAGTCCTAGAAGTCACTCCCTCCCAAGCCTTACCTATAAGGCCTATGCAATGGAGGATACTGAAGTGATCTTTCCAGAACTCTCGTAGGGTTAACTCAGTGTCCGAGGTCACTTCAAAGCATTTCTGAAACACTGCTTTGGTGTACAGTTTCTTGAAGTTAGAAATGACCTGCTGGTCCAAGGGTTGGATGAGAGGAGTGGTGTTAGGAGGCAAGAACTTCATTTTTATAAAACTGAAGTCCTCAGACATATAGTCTTTCAAGTTGTGAGGATGAGCAGGAGTATTTTCCAGTAGCAGGAGGCATTTGAGTGGCAATTTCTTTTCCAGTAGGTATTTCTTCACACTGGGGCCAAACACTCCAGTGAGCCATTCCACGAAAATTGCCTTCGTGACCCATGCCTTGGTGTTAGCCTTCCAAACACACACAAATTATTCTTGTTCACATTGTGTTTCTTGAACACTCTGGGATTTTCAGAGTGATACACCACTAAAGGCTTCACTTTAAAATCCCCAGTAGCATTACTAC
>WNWK01039776.1:0-17291 GCA_009830355.1 Cherax destructor
GGTTAAGTCACTTGGAATGACCTTTTTCTGTTATCCTGGTTGGTAATTTACACATATCTCACTATATTATGTTACTGTACCTACATAAACTTACCTAAAGAATATTTCAATGGATAAATCACATACTTCAGACAATGACCTGAAGTAAACAATGACTTATCAGTTTATACGACATTCTTCGTATAAGATTTAAGGTAGATTGAAAATAGAGGTTAATGGAGGTGGCTCATACGTTGGTTTATGTGCGGCCAGCAGTAACAGCCTGGTTGATCAGTTCCTGATCCACCACGAGGCCCGGGCCGCAGGGGCATTGACCCCCAGAACATCCTCCAGGTTGGGTTGGACTATGATTTAGTGGGAAAGCGCTAAACCCACACAGGCTATATGACACCTTGAGAATAATAATAATAATGTTTATTTTTATCAGTACATGATACAACTTATACAGACCATAGCTGATACCAATGACATACTACTATATAGTAAGTTCCTGGTTATGTAGAGCATTTCCAACAACTTAGGTTAATTTTGTCCCCCAGGATGCTACCCACACCAGTCATTAACACCCAGGTACCTACTTACTGCTAGGTGAACATTGACAGCAGGTGTCGTAAGGAAACACATCCTAATGTTTCCACCCGTACCGGGGATCAAACCATGGACCTCAGTGTGTGAGCTGAGTGCGCTACCAATGAGAGGCATCAGAGTTCAGTGCAAGAAACAAGAAGTCAGTGACAGTTCCTTGGATCAAGAGTCCTTCACCGAATGTGTGTGTACTCACCTATTTGTGGTTGCAGGGGTCGATTCATAGCTCCTGGCCCCGCCTCTTCATTGATTGCTACTAGGTCCTCTCTCTCCCTGCTCCATGAGCTTTATCAAACCTAGTCTTAAAACTATGTATGGTTCCTGCCTCCACTATGTCGCTTTCCAGGCTATTCCACTTCCTGACAACTCTATGACTGAAGAAATACTTCCTAACATCCCTTTGACTCATAGGAGTCTTCAACTTCCAATTGTTACCCCTTGTTTGTGTGTCCCATCTCTGGAACATCTTGTCTCTGTCCACCTTATCTATTCCTCCCAGTATTTTATATGTCGTTATCATGTCTCCCCTAACCCTCCTGTCCTCTAGTGTCGTCAGGCCGATTTCCCTTAACCTTTCTTCGTAGGACAATCCCCTTAGCTCTGGGACTAGTCTTGTTGCAAACCTTTGCACTTTCTCTTAATTTCTTGACGTGCTTGACCAGGTGTGGGTTCCAAACTGGTGCTGCATACTCCAGTATGGGCCTGACGTATATGGTGTACAGTCTTGAATGATTCCTTAGTGAGGTGTTGGAACGCTATTCTTAGGTTTGCCAGCCGCCCGTATGCTGCAGCAGTTATCTGATAGATGTGTGCCTCAAGAGATGTGCTCGGTATTATACTCACCCCAAGATCTTTTTCTTTGAGTGAGGTTTGCAGTCTTTGGCCACCTAGACTATACTCTGTCTGCGGTCTTCTTTGCCCTTCCCCGATATTCATGACTTTACATTTGGCAGGGTTAAATTCAAGGAGCCAGTTACTGGACCAGGCTTGTAGCCTGTCCAGGTCTCTTTGTAGTCCTGCCTGATCCTCGACTGATTTGATTCTTCTCATTAACTTCACATCATCTGTGTGTGTGTGTGTGTGTGTGTACGTACAGTGGACCCCTGGTTATCAGCCAGAATGCTGTTCAAGTGCCGTTACCGAACGAATTTGTTCCCATAAGGACGAATGTAAATTAGATTAGTCCGTTTCAGACCCCCAAAAATACACTTACAAAAGCACTTACAAAAATACACTTACATAAATGTAGGTAGTAGGTTGGTAGACAGCAACCACCCAGGGAGGTACTACCGTCCTGCCAGGTGACTGTGAAACAGAAACCTGAAACTGTTTTACATGATGGTAGGTTTGCTGGTGTCATTTTTCTGTCTCATAAACACGCTGGATAACAGGTATATCTAGCTACTTCTACTTACAAGTAGGTTACACTACACAGGCATGCACATGCATATACAGTGGTACCTCGACTTACGATATTTTTTCATTCCAGAATGCTGTTCAAGTGCCATTACCAAACGAATTTATCTCCTTAAGAAATGTTGTAAAATAGACTAGTCCTTTTAGACCCCCAAAATTACACTTACAAAAGCATTTAAAAAAATAAACTTACATAAAAGGGTGTGTTTGGGGACCATCGTAAGTCGAGGTACCACTGTATATACATACACACATCTATGTTTTTCTTCTTTTTCTTAATAGCTCTTGTTCTTCTTTATTTCCTCTATTGTCCATGGGGAAGTGGAAAAGAATTCTTCCTCCGTAAGCCATGCGTGTCGTATAAGGCGACTAAAATGCCGGGAGCAATGGGCTAGTAACCCCTTCTCCTGTACACATTTACTAAAAAAACGAATAAGAAAAGCTTTATAAAACTGGAATGTTTGAATGTGCGTGGATGTAGTACGGATGATAAGAAAGAGATGATTGCTGATGTTATAAATGAAAAGAAGTTGGATGTCCTGGCCCTAAGCGAAACAAAGCTGAAGGGGGTAGGTGAGTTTCAGTGGGGAGAAATAAATGGGATTAAGTCAGGAGTATCTGAGAGAGTTAGAGCTAAGGAAGGGGTAGCAATAATGTTGAAGGACCAGTTATGGAAGGAGAAGAAGGAATATAAATGTGTAAATTCAAGGATTATGTGGATTAAAATAAGGGTCGGATGCGAAGTGGGTTATAATAAGCGTGTATGCACCTGGAGAAGAGAGGAGTGTAAAGGAGAGAGAGAGATTTTGAGAGATAAGCGAATGTATAGGAACCTTTGAACCAAGTGAGAGAGTAATTGTAGAAGGGGACCTAAATGCTAAAGTAGGAGAAACATGTAGAGAGGGTGTAGTAGGTAAGTTTGGGGTGCTAGGTGTAAATGAAAATGGGAGCCCTTTGATTGAACTTTGTATAGAAAGGGGTTTAGTTATAGGTAATACATATTTTAAGAAAAAGAGGATAAATAAGTATCCAAGATATGATGTAGGGCGTAATGACAGTAGTTGGTCTATGTATTGGTAGATAAAAGACTGTTGAGTAGACTTCAGGATGTACATGTTTATAGAGGCATCACAGATATATCAGATCACTTTTTAGTTGTAGCTAAAGTGGGAGTAAAAGGTAGATGGGATACAAGGAAAATAGAAGCAGTAAGTAAGAGGTGAAGGTTTATAAACTAAAAGAGGAGGCAGTTAGGGTAAGATATAAACAACTATTGGAGGATAGATGGGCAAGTGAGAGTGTAGGCAATGGGGTCGAAGATGTATGGAGTAGGTTAAAGAATGTAGTGTTAGAGTGTTCAGCAGAAGTTTGTAGTTACAGGAAAGTGGGTGTGGGAGGGAAGAAGAGCGATTGGTGGAATGATGATGTAAAGAGATTAGTAAGGGAGAAAAAGTTAGCATATGAGAGGTTTTTAGAAAGTAGAAGTGATGCAAGGAGGGAAGAGTATATGGAGAAAAAAAAGAGAGGTTAGGTTAAGAGAGTAGTCAAGCAATGAAAAAAAGAGAGCAAATGAGAGAATGGGTGAGATGTTATCAACAAATTTTGTTGAAAATAAGAAAAAGTTTTGGAGTGAGATTAATAAGTTGAGGAAGCCTAGGGAACAAATGGATTTGACAGTTAAAAATAGGAGAGGAGAGTTATTAAATGGAGAGTTAGAGGTATCGGGAAGATGGAGGGAATATTTTGAGGAGTTGTTGATGAAGACAGGGAAGCTGTGATTTCGTGTATAGGGCAAGGAGGAATAACATCTTGTAGGAGTGCGGAAGAGCCACCCAGTTGTGAGTGTGGGGAAAGGTCGTGAGGCAGTGGGTAGAATGAAAGGGGGTAAGGCAGCTGGGATTGATGGGATAAAGGTAGAAATGTTAAAAGCAGGCGGAGATATAGTTTTGGAGTGGTTGGTGCTATTATTTAATAAATGTATGGAAGAGGGTGAGGTACCTAGGGACTGGCAGAGTGCGTGTATTGTTCCTTTGTATAAAGGCAAAGGGGACAAAAGAGAGTGCAAAAATTATAGGGGAAGAAGTCTGTTGAGTATACCAGGTAAAGTGTATCGTAGAGTTATTATTGAAAGAATTAAGAGTAAGACGGAGAGCAGAATAGTAGATGAACAAGGTGGCTTTAGGAAAGGTAGGGGGTGTGTAGACCAAGTGTTTGCAGTAAAACATATAGGTGAACAGTATTTGGATAAGGGTAAAGAGGCTTTTGTGGCATTTATGGATTTGGAAAAGGCGTATGATAGGGTGGATAGGGGGGCAATGTGGCAGATGTTGCAGGTGTATGGAATAGGAGGTAGGTTACTGAAAGCAGTGAAGAGCTTTTATGAGGATAGTGAGGCTCAGGTTAGAGTGTGTAGGAGAGAGGGAGATTATTTCTCAGTAAAAGTAGGCCTTAGACAGGGATGTGTGATGTCACCGTGGTTGTTCAATATATTTATAGATGGGGTTGTAAGAGAAGTGAATGCGAGGGTCTTGGCAAGAGGTGTGGGGTTAAAAGACAAAGAATCAAATACAAAGTGGGAGTTGTCACAGTTGCTTTTTGCTGATGACACTGTGCTTTTGGGAGATTCTGAAGAGAAGTTGCAGAGGTTGGTGGATGAATTTGGTAAGGTATGTAAAAGAAGAAAATTGAAAGTAAATATAGGAAAAAGTTATGTGATGAGGATAATAAAAAGATTAGGTGACGAAAGATTGGATATCATATTGGAGGGAGAGAGTATGGAGGAGGTGAATGTATTCATATATTTGGGAGTGGACATGTCAGCAGATGGGGGTATGAAGGATGAGGTGAATCATAGAATTGATGAAGGGAAAAGGGTGAGTGGTGCACTTCGGAGTCTGTGGAGACAAAGAACTTTGTCCATGGAAGTTAAGAGGGGAATGTATGAGAGTATAGTTATACCAACACTCTTATATGGGTGTGAAGCATGGGTGATGAATGTCGCAACGAGGAGAAGGCTGGAGGCAGTGGAGATGTCATGTCTGAGGTCAATGTGTGGTGTGAATATAATGCAGAGAATTCGGAGTTTGGAAATTAGGAGGAGGTGCGGGATTACCAAAACTATTATCCAGAGGGCTGAGGAGGGGTTGTTGAGGTGGTTCGGACATGTAGAGAGAATGGAACAAAACAGAATGACCTCGAGAGTGTATAAATCTGTAGTGGAGGGAAGGTGGGGTAGGGGTCGGCCTAGGAAAGGTTGGAGGGAGGGGATAAAAGAGATTTTGTGTGCGAGGGGCTTGGATTTCCAGCAAGCATGCGTGTGCGTATTTGATATTAGTGAATGGAGACAAATGGTTTTTAATAATTGACGTGCTGTTGGAGTGTGAGCAAAGTAACATTTATGAAGGGATTCAGGGAAACCGGCAGGACGGACTTGAGTCCTGGAGATGGGAAGTACAGTGTCTGCACTCTGAAGGAGGGATGTTAATGTTGCAGTTTTATAACTTTAGTGTAAAGCACCCCTCTGGCAAGACAGTGATGGAGTGAATGATGACGAAAGTTTTTCTTTTTCAGGCCACCCTGCCATGGTGGGAATCGGCCGATGTGTTAATAAAAAAAAATAAAAATAATTGTTCGAGTTGGGAGCAGTACGATAACCGGGGTCCACTGTATATCACAGTCATCAGCATTCAAAAACACGTCGGGGAGGCTGGCAAGGTCCCCAAGTGATGCTCTAGACCCTCACCCACAGATGCCTCAAAAGTTTGCACACAATTATAAAAACATTGTCAATGGAATATTTGATCATTATATCACATGTAAATTACAAATTAAAAAAGTTAGGAAAATAAAAATAGTTGATATACAGTATGTACATTGTATTATAATTGAAATTCTGAGTTAAACAATACTAATTACTGTATGTATATGTATGTATGTGTCTCCCCACCAAGGTAGGGTGACAAAAGAAGAGAAACATTCACCATCATTTGTTCAATAGCTGTCTGGCCAGAAGTGTGCTGACATCCCAGTTCAGATAATCCTCTGAACTGCAACATCCTCACCCATCCTTTAGAGTGCAGGCACACACATATGTAAATATCACAAACAAGCGATACAAGATGCTAACCACGGGGGGAGTTGAATGATAGCTCTAGGCTTTTTGTGATGCAATCAACACATCAGGAGCTTGCAATGATATAGAAAAGAGGTGGTGGTTCAGGCAAATACGGTCACAGGGAATGTCCTTACCAGAGCGAGCTCACTCCAGCAAGGACATTCCCTGTGACCGTATTTGCTCGGACCTCCTCCTCTTTTCTGTATCAATGCAAGCTCCTGATGATGCGTTGATTGCAACACAAAAGACCTAGAGCTATCAATCAACTCTCTCCGTGGTTATTGTGCATACACACACATATATAAACATTATCTCTCGGTCTATAGCAAAATTCGAACCTGTATGTTCTACATGACAGTACACAGTACTTCAGCCACATAGACAGACCCCAGATTATGTGGTTAAAGTACTGTGTACTTTGATGCAGTGTGTGCAGGTTCGAATCCTGCTGTGGACAGAAAGATAATGTAAAGGTTTTGTGTGCAAGGGGCTTGGACATACAGCAGGCATGTGTGAGCATGTTAGACATGAGTGTGTGGAGACAAAGGGTTTTGGGGACGTGACGAGCTGTTGGAATGTGAGCAGGGTAACATTTTGTGAGGGGATTCAGGGAAACCGATTAGCCAGATTTGAGTCCTGGAGGTGGAAAATACAATGCCTGCACTCTGAAGAAAGGGTTTGGGATAGTATTTGCTGTCATATCCAACCACCTCTGGAAAGATAGTGTAAATGATGGTGAAAGTGTTTCTTTTTTGGGTCACTCTGCCTAAGAAGGAGATGGCCCGTGTGTTTTTAAAAAAAATATACATACATACCTATGTGATTGTGTGCAAGCATGTGCACACATGCATACACACACACATCAAATATTTTTCAATAAAACCGTTGTTTTTACATGAATTTCACATTCCAGAGTAGTACATACAAGCAAATAATTTATTGCCATGTTAGTCTTAAGTTAGGCTTAAGTTTGCCCAAAATGCTCTACATAACCATGGACTTTCCGTATGTACAACTCAATATCAACCATCTCTGTACAAACATTGTATCGTGCTAAAATAATATCACCATTATACTGAAGGTTTACTGTATGTAAACAAATTGTTTGAACATTAAAACCTATTTTCCCCATGGCAAAACTGTCTCTGACACATTTGTAAGTGCAGATTAGCTTTCATAAAAACAAATTTTATATATTACTTATTATAACCTTCATTTTTAAGTACAGATTTTCATATTTTAGATTTTTTATATGATGCGGAACCCATGTCAATTAAAAGACTCCTTTTAAATTTCTAATTTAACCCATGGCAATTTTTGGTTGAATATTTCAGTCATAGTTCATATGGAAAGAAAAAAAACAAGAATACAATAAAGTCAAGTGAACCAATAGAACCATTTAATAAATTCTGACAAAAAATACATCTTAAAATGGCACTTAAAAAATATGTACACAACTATACATCATTATTATAATACAGAGAAGAGAGTGCTAGATCTGGACCAGCTGTACAGTATGTACAGCTGGTGTTGTGGTGTACGTGATAATTGCTGGTAAACACCATGAGTGTATAGGCATGCTATTCATTACTTCTGTTATACAAGGGTCGTTAAGGCTGCTCGTCGCTTGTTCACCACCAAACGAGAATACTTTAATACCTAAAAGAAGGATTAATGTAAACTCTCAGTGTATATACAGTGAAAGACGTACACCTCATAGTGTACATATCCTCACTTCTGGCAATAGCTACAGTGTAAGTGTGTTAAATGACCTCGGATTTTTTAATGGATTGTTAAATGGCCTCAGATTTTTTAAAGAATTGTTAAATGGCCTAGAACTTTGAAAGGTTTGATTGACTTAACGTGTTTTAGTAAACAAGACACTTTCTCAATGTTTACAAGACACCTGAATAGGTTGCATGAGTGTCATTGTGGTAAGGCAGGTTTAATTAAACTAAGAATCATGGAATCATAAAAACACGATTATAAACAAACCACAGAACAGGTAGAGTTTAAACCCATGGCAAGCAAGTCCTAAAACTCCAGGCCAAGTGGTTCACACACTGGTCTGGAGTTTTAAGACTCACTCTCCATGGGTCCAAAACCCTCCCATTCCATGGTTTTTTAAAACCACGAAGTTATCACTACAAGGGAACTCATAAATGAAAGTAGAAGCAATCACAGTAGCATTTAATGTGCAAAATGCCCAACTAACTTTGCAAACTCAGCACTAGATGAGTGACCGCACGGTGTAGCCTCGCACCTAACATGGAGCGACCTCGGCAAACCACAGGCTTCCTGCCTCACAAAATCACGATTGCAAACAAACCATGGAATGGATGAGGTATTAACACACTGGCCTGGAGTTTGAGGTTCCAGCCCTACCTGTTCAGTATTTTTTTTAACAAGCTTCCTGTCTGAGACAGGGTCTACTGCTACCCAAAGAATCGATGCATATACAGGAGGGGTCCCACATATACAGGAGGGGCCCCATACATACAGCACCTTCTTTTCAGTGTTCCACATTTTCCTTGGCTTCAAACTGAGTCACTGTTCATTATGTTCCATCTGCCGGCGATAATCGCTAGCGAGTGGAACGACTCAGTTGAAAGCCAACAAAAATGTTTCAACACCAAAAAATAGGTTCTGTATATGGGGGATTAGGCAGTAGCTTTCACACGGATGAGTGTGAGAAACCACTCTGACATTACAGTGCAACTTCCTGGGCTAACTCAACACACGTCAAGTGTTCTTATCTATGTACACAACTTCAAAAAAATGCTGTAACGCTCAATACATAATCTTCCATGTACTGTAGTGCAACTATGCTACGTGAAGTGTCTACAATAATGCAAAATTGAATACATCAGATGAATCTGCATGTAGTAAATGACTTTAATATTATAAGCAATTCTACATAGTGCGTCGACTTCTTGTACGAAGATTCAGAGGAAAAAAAAAGCCAATTTGATTATCAAAATACACATAACTGTTACCCCTATAGTATTACAATTACAATGAGCAATTGAAAATAAAACCTAAATTATCTTGACACTGTATAGCTGAAGCTATATACTATTTGAATGCTAAGTTTAACACATTTGTCTTTACACTAGATTATTAAATCTTTCTTTTTTCAACAAATCGGCCATTTCCCACCAAGGCGGGGTGGCCCAAAGAGAAAAAGTTTCTCTTTTTAACTTTAGTAATGTATACAGGAGAAGGGTTAGATTATTAAATATAATTTTAATAAAAAAACTACATTAAAAATCAGTGATAATATGAAGAGATGGTAATACAAAACTGTACTGATAATTCTAGTCATAATATATCATCAGAGGAAGAAATATAGCATTGAAAATACAGTGGACCCTCGGTTTTCATGCACCTACAAACTCGAACAATTATGTAAATGTATTTTTGTAAGTGCTTTTGTAAAGTGTACTTTTGGGGGTCTGAAACGACTAATCTAATTTACATTTGTCCTTATGGGAACAAATTCGTTCGGTAATGGCACTCAAACAGCATTCTGGAAAGAATTTTCAACGAAAACGAGGGTCCACTGTAAATGAACGAGTATCAACGCTTAGTGGAATCTGCATAATAGTAATTTAATGATAATTTGGGATTTTAATGGTCTTGAAAGTCTCTTTTTTCAAGAGATTCACAAGCGCTCGCACACCAACCTTAAATACAACAACCACAATACAAATACAGGGGACCCTCGGTTTTCGTTGAAAATTCTTTCCAGAATGCTGTTTGAGTGCCGTTACCAAACGAATTTGTTCCCATAAGGACAAATGTAAATTAGATTAGTCATTTCAGACCCCAAAAATACACTTACAAAAGCACTTACGAAAATACAAGGAAGGAAAACTGAGGGTCCACTGTAATACCAAAGTTTATACTGAAGAATGCCAGTACGATCAGCGGGATATTAAGCTATGAGAACAAGATACAGTGGACCCCCGAGTTTCGTAAAAACTTCACTCCTGAAGTCTGCTCAAGCGCCATTACCGAACGAATTTACTCCCTTAAGAAAAAATGTCACGTAGGTTAGTCTATTTCAGACTCCCAAAAATACACTTCCACAAGCACTTACAATATTATACTTACATAATTGTACGATTTCCAGGGTTTACGAAACTCGGGGGTCCACTGTATACTTCCAAGTGAGCCTGAAAACATAAACACACTCCTTACATTAGTAAGTTCATTACCTTTGTAATTTGTTCAGCTATCAAAACTCTGAGGGCCCAGTCCCTGGACCCATTATGTACCTCTGTAATGTTGAGGTACAGTCCCTGGACCCATTATGTACCTCTGTAATGTTGAGGTACAGTCCCTGGACCCATTATGTACCCTGTAATGTTGAGGTACAGTTCCTGGACCCATTATGTACCTCTGTAATGTTGAGGTACAGTCCCTGGACCCATTATGTACCTCTGTAATGTTGAGGTACAGTCCCTGGACCCATTATGTACCCCTGTAATGTTGAGGTACAGTTCCTGGACCCATTATGTACCTCTGTAATGTTGAGGTACAGTCCCTGGACCCATTATGTACCTCTGTAATGTTGAGGTACAGTCCCTGGACCCATTATGTACCTCTGTAATCTTTTGACTACTGCCCACAGGATGGGTCTGGGGTGCATAGCGAAGATATTAAACTAACATTAGTAACCTGAATAAACAAATTATACTATAGACATTTGCTGTTTACATTTAATTTACATAAATCTACATAAGATTCAGACAATGTTGAACAATATTTTTGAAGCAATTGACAGATAAGGAAATCTGTTAGATGTACACATTGACAACACACTAAAATTCAATACTCACATTTAGTGAGTACATTTCTATGAAAATTTCTGAAAGAGTGAACATTTTTTTAAAAATACATTATTAAGAATCTCAATATTATTCAATTAGTGTACTCTAGTTTATCCTTACCTCATTTATGGTATCTGTACAGGTTAGGTTAGGTTAGGCCTCAGGAAACAGGACGAATGTTTCCTGATGTGGGTCTCAGTCATAGGTGAGGTTTGCCAGGAAACAGGTCAAGTGTTAGATTAGGTTAAGTAAGGTTTGTCAGGAAACAGGACCAGTGTTTCTTGACACTGGTCTTAGTCAGATGATGACCCACAGCTGAAGCTTTTGGTCATGTGACTGAGGCCTTCCACTGGCTTACCCCTCCATCCCTTTAAAAATTAAGTTTATAATTACACACAGTTGTATATGGTAATCTACAACAGTAAATCATCTAAAACTAATAATAACTCAACAAAAATCTATTATAAACATGACTCAATCAGGTTCCACACAACACACTGCCAATTAAAAGTTCAAATTTGTTTAACATACAAAACATCCGCGCTTACTACTGCGCAAACTATATACTATACAGGACGTTCAATACAAATACAGTGGACCCCCGAGTTTCGTAAAAACTTCACTCCTGAAGTCTGCTCAAGTGCCATTACCGAACGAATTTACTCCCTTAAGGAAAAATGTCACGTAGGTTAGTCTATTTCAGACCCCCAAAAATACTTTTCCACAAGCACTTACAATATTATACTTACATAAATGTACGATTTCCGGGGTTTACGAAACTCGGGGGTCCACTGTACAGTGGTACCTCGAGTTACGATGGTCCCCAAAATCGCCCTTTTATGTAAGTTTATTTTTTTAAATGCTTTTGTAAGTATATTTTTAGGGGTGTAAAAGGACTAGTCTATTTTACATTATTCCTTATGGGGATAAATTCGTTTGGTAATGGCACTTGAACAGCATTCTCGAACGAAAAAATATCGTAACTCGAGGTACCACTGTATTAACCCAGTGGTAATATTTTTCTTGGAGAGCTGCAACACAACACAGTCATGATAAAATATATACCTGGTCACAGACTGGACTGGTTACCAACCGGGCCATCAGGGTGTTGAACCCCAGTATACTCCAGGTTTACTCCAGGTATACTTCCTTATGCATGCTGGAAGTCTCTCACAACTATTACAGCTCTACCAAGCTTAACTCAAGCTATGAACACAATTTCACATAATAAGCATCTGAACTATACTTTGCAAAGCATACTAATCATACATGGCATATCACATATTTTTGTTTCTTCAATGAACTGGCTGTCTCCCATCGAGGCAGGGCGACCTAAAAAAAAAAACATGTTTTTCTTTTGACAGGTAGTAATTATATCACATATACACACTAGAACTGGTTAGCTGGACTTGAGTCCTGGAGGTGGGAAGTACAATGCCTGCATTCTAAAGAAAGGTTTGGGATATTTGCTGTTTGGAGTGACATCTAAACTATCGTATCTGTGTGCCTCTGGCAACACAGTGATAGTGTGATTGATGGTGAAATTGTTTCTTTTTGGGTAACTCTGCATTGGTGGGGGATGGCCAGTGTGTTAAAAAATATATACTGTAGAATTACCGATAGAAATAAAACATCACATAACAGCGGATTTGCATTAAGAGAGGGAGAGATGAATCTCTGATATTCCAAGTGTTTGACTCAACCTGAATAAAAACTCTGAAAAAAAAAGACCCAGCAATATATACATATGTACTGTATTTCGTGGCTTATTAAATGCATGTTTTTTTCCATAAAATGTCTCTAAAAACCATCCTGCATCCTATAAACTGAAGGTCAGTGACAGGAGCTATAAGTTTGGGGTGTGGGGGTGGGCTACAAGCTCTCCCAGTTACGTCTGATGCCGAACCATTGAAACTAAAACAAGTCTTATAAGTCGCGAAATACGGTATTTCTGATACTCAACTTATATAGAACTCTCCATTAGTTGATATTAAAAAATCTCTCTCTCTCCCAGCTGCTTCAAGTTTACACATATGAAATATAAATGTTAAATGTACCATAACTCACGAAATTGTAATGACACGATTGCAAACAAACCATACAATGGGTGGGGTTAGAATCCGCGATCAGAGAGTCTCAAAACTCCAGACCGTTGCATTAGCCCAGTGGCTAACGCGACGGTCTGGAGTTTTGAGACTCTCTGATAGCGGGTTCTAACCCCACCCGTGGTATGCTTTAAATGTACCATATATACTAGCCTACTGGGACAATTACATTGATACTCATGCATTCATTGTCATTATTTCTACCCCAATAATTATAACTAAAATTATCAATATACTGTAATTTTGTATTACCATTCATCTTCATATAAACATTAATATTAAAATATACTACGTACATATATATAGTTTTGTTAAAATTATCATTATAATGTTATCTTCAGACAACTATGTTAAACTTAACATTTAAATAATTTAACTTGAAGTAAACGACTATACAATGTTAAGTGCTTTTACCTTATAGTTCCAGTGTACCTAAAATGTTCTGTATAACCAGAGGCCTTTTTAAATTGTATAAAATTAAAATTAAAATTTTTATTTCAGATAAAAATGTCGAGTATTTTGTAGCAATTATGTCCAGTTTGAAAAAGAAATTGTTTATCTGCAACATATTAGGTGATGAGTAGCACAGCGCTTGTCACTCGACAAACTAAACCCATCGAAAAATGTCCAAATCTTGCCCATGACGAGCATAATCCCACAAGTTGCTGCCAATTTTGCCACATGGGCTTTCAGGGTCCTCTGGAGGGCCGGCTGCCAACTACTCAATTGGTCGGTAAATGAGCGTGGTGACGCACTTCTTGCGGAAGCGATGGGAGGTGGAGAGCACCATCATGCCGTCGCGGATGCTCAGGGCGTACATGTGGTTCAGCATGACGTGGTTGGGCTCAGGGAGAAGCGTTGGCTCGCACTGCAATGGAAGACACAACATTATAAACACAAACACGTCCAGTGTCGAGTGGAAATTAAAAACTATCAAATAATACTTTTGAAGACATGCAAAGTACAGTGGACCCTTGGTTTTTGTCGATAATTCTTTCCAGAAGGCTGTTCGAGTGCTGTTACCGAACAAATTTGTTCCCATAAGGACGAATGTAAATTAGATTAGTCGTTTCAGACCCCCAAAAATACACTTACAAATGCACTTACAAAAATACACTTACATAACTGTTAGAGTTGGGAGCTATACGAAAACCGAGGGTCCACTGTAAAGTGTTTAATGGAGTAAATTATGAAAAAATAAGTAAAAGAAGATGTTTGGCGAAGAAACTTCACTTGAGAAGAAAGTTTGCAGAAAGTAGTACAGTGTTAAATGTGAGAGAAATCATGCCAGTGTTTAGGAAACTTTCTTGAATATGTTTATTAAATTTAAATTACCTATCAAGATGAATACCCCCAAAAATATTCCCTCAATGTATTATTTTTGTTAATTTTTTTAACTATATTTCCAAACACTGTGTATTAGTAGAACTTATCACTATTAAATGTTAATTTATTTCTCGACATGCAAGCATTTATCCTTTCTAGTTCAATATTGATTATGTTGATGAGGTCAACTAGATTTAGACTGAAGATAGAAGGGCAGTATCAATAGCCAGTAAACACTTAAAGTTGTTAATGCGAAAGAGAAACACGAGTGGTCCTATAATACTATAGCCTATGGCACCCCTTTGTTGATAGGCTGAACAACATAAAAACAAGACGATGCCACAAGGAAGGAAAGTTTATTTATGTATTGTAATGCTTAACAATATTTTAATACATGTAAACTACATTTTGTAAACTGCAGAAAACAAATAAAGTGTATTGTATTGTATACCAATACAGTTCAGAACTAAAAAAAATCATACCAGACAAAAGAAGTGCAATGGGAGACAAGAAGTGATTCAGGAAATAGCAAAAAATTCTGAACATTTCCACATACAGTGGTACCTCGAGTTACGATGGTCCCCAAAATCGCCCTTTTACGTAAGTTTATTTTTTTAAATGCTTTTGTAAGTATATTTTTGGGGGTGTAAAAGGACTAGTCTATTTTACATTATTCCTTATGGGGATAAATTCGTTTGGTAATGGCACTTGAACAGCATTCTCGAACGAAAAAGTTTCGTAACTCGAGGTACCACTGTATATTCAAAATCAAACTAAAAAAAATGACCTCTAGAAAAAATAGTCACAATACCATGATTGGAACAATACGCAAATAACCCACACATAAGAAAGAGAAACTTATGATGTTTTTGGCCCCACTTAGATCATTAACTAGACACACACTAGTGTGACTAGACAACAGGTTAACTAGTCACACTGGTGTGACTAGTTAATGATTCAAGTCGAACCAAAACGTCATCATAAATTTTTTATGTGCAGGTTATTTGTGTACCACTTCTAGAATTGTCCCACTATTCAGAGGTGATTTTTATACATTGATGATTAAAAAATAAAAAGAGTGTGATTTCGAAAGACAAGAACGAATCAATATTGAGCAGACTGTAAACAACAGAAGAGCGGAGGATGCAGATAGATTTTTCATTACCTCGGTCCACCCTACAAATCATTTATCTGACAACAACACAAATATTTTACACTCTATAAAAGTTGTAGATGTTGTATCGCGTACTTGTACAAATAAAGATTATTATTATTATTATTATGAAAGGCCACCTGGTGGAATACGGCCGGTGCGTTGAAAGGAGAAGAATTATTATGAAATGAAAATGATGCCCATACACATACAGCTCCTGGGCCCTATTCATGGATGTCTTGATTTTTTAAGAAGTGAAAAAAACCACTAGCATGAGGATTGATATTCTTTGGAGAAAGAGGTTAGAGCAAGGTGAAATCCCAGAAGCCTTATATAATGCAGACATAACTCTGCTATGGCAGTAGAACTCTGGCAAAAAATCCCTGACCAGTACCATTAACATCACACAAAAGTCTTTGAAAGATTGGCAAGACACCAAATTACAAATTTTATGAAAGAAACATGACCTAAATAACTGAAGTCAATATGGATTTAAAGCAAGAAGATTTTGCTTATCACAATTACTAAACCTCTGAAGAAAACCAAAATACAGATGTGGTCTACACTGACTTCACAAAGGCATGTGCCAAGGGTGACAATAATAATAATAATAATAATAATAATAATACTAATAGCACATAAAATAAGGTAAACTAATATTGCAGTTAAAACTGGAAAATGGATATTCAATTTTCTAACAAACAGCAGACACAGCATTACAGAAAACCAGAGAATGGTCGTGTTTCACACATGTTTATGCTGGAACTCAGTGCTTGTAAAACTAATCACTAAGTACCTTGTTTGTAGGTATTGATGTGTGTAATTTGAACTATTTGTAAGTTGGGAGCTTTAATGTGTACAGTATATAACTGTTCCTAAGCCTTGAAGGTGCAACCAGGGCCAGATTAAGGTCCTATTGGACCCACACTAGATTTAAGTAGTTATTATGTACTATGATTAGTCCGCCCGAAATGCCCCGGCATGATTGTGGCTTTCTTTGTATACTTAACAAACCAAAATTGTAATTACACATTGTAACCTTTACAAAGAAATAAAATCTTTATTCTTTGTTCTTTACACCTGAAATTGTTGATACACCCCATACTAGAATTAAAAAAAATAATAAAAAATTACCAATTCAAAATTTTTAAGATAATTCAACATTTTATTTACATTTTTGGGATACTGTACCTCAAAAGGTATCTGAAAAAATGAGAAATTATATGAATTTATATACAGTGAGCTCTTACAAAGCTACTTTGTATAGTGTGATTTTTTTTTTGTGAATGTGAATAAAAAAGTTAATCCAAAATTTAACCCTTTACCAGGCAGGCCCATGTATTTTTTTGCCATGCTGGGGCAAGGGTTAAGGGGCATGTAAGTACCCTTGTCTTCTAATAAAATGTTCATTTACCCACTGTAATCTACCTTGTCCATAATTACTATCGCATTTGCTTTGTCTGCTTTCATAGGATGAAGTCCAGGATTTTTTTTTTTATTAACACATCGGCCGATTCCCACCAAGGCAGGGTGGCCCGAAAAGGAAAAACTTTCATCATCATTCACTCCATTACTGTCTTGCCAGAGGGGTGCTTTACACTACAGTTATAAAACTGCAACATTAACACCCCTCCAGGATCTTTACATAATTCATGGTATAACTTAACAAATCTTTGAGGACAATTGTCGCAGAGGACAGTTGTGTTGCAGAGGTCTGAGCACAGATCAGACCTCTACAACACAATTTTCCTCAAAGG
>WNWK01039777.1:0-17290 GCA_009830355.1 Cherax destructor
AGATTCAGGGCCCTCAGTCTATCCTCATAGGGAAGATTTCTGATACATGGGATCAACTTTGTCATCCTCCTTTGTTCGTTTTCCGAGCATTTTCATCCATTCTTAATACGGTGCCCAAAAACTGTGCATCATAATCTAGATGAACCCTAACCAAGGATATATAGAGTTGAAGAACAACCTGAGGACTCCATTATTTATGCTTCTTGTATGAAGCCAAGGATTCTTTCCTTTATTGCAAACACTTATACTGCTTCTTGGTTTTAGATTACTGCAAACCCAGAACTCCCAAACCCTTCTTGCAATGATTTTTTTCCCTGTTCATTGAGCCTTTTTTTGTCTATATTAAACTGCATCTGCCCTTCTCTGACCACTGCATCAGTCTATTCAAATCTTCCTGTAGTGCTCAATGTCCTCGTCAGAATGAATTCGCCCGCCTTTTTTGGTCTCATCGCAAACTTGCTTATGTCGCTATTTATTCCCTCATTTTGTCGTTTATGGTTTGAAAAAGGGGCCCCCCTCCCCCTTGGGGAACACCGCTCGTGACCTTCCCAACTCTGATTTCTCCCCATTTATGCAAACTCTCACTGCCTTTTGTCAACGATCTCCCCGGAAAAAAAATTAATTTCCCCTATTCCTTGCTTAATTTTCCTCAATAGTCTCTGATGTGGGGACTCTATCAAACCCTTACGGGAACCCATATACCAATATCATATTCATTCCCATTGACCAGTTTTCCCTAATGGGCCCGACATATATATATATATATATATATATATATATATATATATATATATATATATATAAAAACATGTATATATTTAACACGAACATAAATCTTCATGATCTATCTATAATCTTTAATCACAAAATCTACCAGTCTATCCCCTATGTCTTAATGCTAGCATACAGTTTTTAAATTCCAAAACACACGGAAGACAACTTTTAACCCCTTGTCCCCCAAAAACATCTCACTCATCTAGGTCCACTTTTTCCCCCTGTTTTCACACAAACGGAAAAGGAACTCTGACAAAATTTTCCCCAAAAGGGCTAGTAATCACTTACCCCCTTTTAAAACCCCTGGCCCTTTTTGGGCTCTGACCACTTTCCCTTCCCCCTCCATATCTCTTAAATCCTATAAAAATTTCCCAATCTCCCTTCAAAAAACTACTCACTGACTGGGGATGATTTCAAACTACGACTAACAACACTGACCTCACCTACGATTATGACAACAAACCAGTGACAGATATAGACAATCAAATTCCCGTATACAACATGTCATCAAGCAAGTAGCTGCACAGACAGTGCCTACAAGGCATTATAAGACCAGATACTTTTTTCCCCCTCAGAGAACCAAGCGTTCGCTTACTTGTTACAGGCACCGGTTTGCTGTAAATAAAAATGATGAACTTAATTCGATGGGATCTCCCATCCGAATGCATATCATTCCGTCGGGAAAAGGACCACAACCGACACTGGCAATCCCTTATTGATACTGCGATAAACAGCGAATCAAGCCCCCAAGATTTTTTGGAACTTTATCCGGAAAATAAAAGGGAAAAAAACTACAACCTTTAGACTCATACCCAATGATTTATCACTGACCCAGCAGAGGCAGTGCTTTTTAAAGACATATGGGAAAAAATTTTCATCCCTCCCCCAGCCCCAGCTGCATGACCACACAAATGACGTTGAACATTGGATCGCCAGACACCGTGACCTTACAAATCGCCCTTATCCCCCTTGACACACTATCCTCTCCCACTCTCTCAACTCTCCTTTCTGACAACCGATATTCCTCCTCTAAAAAACTGGAAAGCCCCTGGTGCTTCTGGACTATCTCACTCAATTCTCTGTCATCTTCCTAGATCTGTTGCTTCTGTTTTACTGATCTCTTCAATGCTATACTAGCTTCTGGTTCTTCCCCCTTTCTTCAAATCCGCCAATTGCCTAACCCCTAAACCTGGCAAATACAAACCCAAAGAATTACAGGCCTATAAGCCTACTAGAAATCTTGGGTAAGACATTCGAAAGACTTGTCAATACGAGACTCAGAACTCACCTTGGACAAATAACCTACTCAACGAAAGAAAATTTTGGGTTTTTTCAAAACATATATCTACACAGGACTCATAAACATCATCCTGAATATTTATAAAAAACTCAAAACACACCGCCCCTTGACCAAAGATGTTTAAAAGGCCTTTGATACTGTATGGGGATGGTCTAAAAAAATAAACTCTGTACCTCCTTTGATCTCCCCAGAAATATATTAAACTATTTGTAAATTCCTAACGGTAGAACTATGGAAAAGGGTTCATGAAACATTACTCTGACTATTTCACCTCCATGAAGTCCCAAAACTCTTCTATCTCACACTTTTATCTTATACACGAATGACTTCCTGAAATTTACCTAATCTCTCACAATTTTCTTACCAGATGACATAACACAACTCCTGCACACGAAACCTCTCATTCCCCACCCCCGAACACAACGAGAGGTTGATAGGATCACTTGGGGAAATCCAATGGAGAATTAAAACAAATCCCCAAATCCAAGATCACCTTTTTCTTTAAAGACGTGGGTTCTCATTTGACCTAAAAAAGCACCTCTCCACTATACCCCAAACCCCCTTTGTTGTCCCGGTGTAACGGGCCCAGGGTTTACAATCAAACCTCCCTCACTTCTAAAACTGCTTTTCGGGTTTTCCCCTCTCAGCCTTTTGTTGCGAAGTACCCCGCAACTAAACCACCTTTTTAAAGCCCCCTTTTTAGGCCCCCCATTTTTTACCCCCTCTAGCTCTATCATATCCCAAAACCAATCCATAAAACTCCATTCCAAAACCGGCACTACGTTGGGTGTTGGGAGTGGTGGGGTGATTTTGCAACCGCGAATCTCTCCATCTCAGGACTAACACACCAGCTCTGAACGAATTTTGGAAGACACTTTCCGACAGACAAAATTTACAGACTTGAGACACCATGAACATTGGACTGCTACCTTATACCACAATAAAACGGCCTTATACCAAAGTCAACCTCTTAGGCTTTGAACGAACCCGCCCCTCCCCGATACACATAATATAGCCTCCACCACCCAATACTTCTCTTTTGAATGAACTAGTCCCAAACCTGATGTTTCTTACTTATCTCACCTGCCATCCTATGAGAGTCGTCCTTGTCGTTTCCCAGATGAAGCAACTTGTGTGTCCTTGGCCCCCCTGAACACCCCCCTTTGCCCGATCTAAGCGTCCCGTCTTGCAGCAGATAATCCTGTCACTATTAAACCTCACAATGCCTTGCAGTTGGGTTTAGTCCTGACTCTTTCTTATTAAAAAATTTTTCCCCTCACCCATCATTCTTCGCCTATCCCCCTTCCTCTCGCCCATTGTGGGTTTTCCCGGGGTATTCGTTTCGTTTTTGTTTTACCTAATCGGCCCACATATATTTATTTTTAATATATATAAATGTCTGCCCTTTAAAAAAAAATAAATAAAAATATTTAAATTTAATCCTTTTAAAATTTTTTTTTATAAATTTAAATTTTTTTAATTTATGTTAATGTGAAATAAATTTTGCCAAAAAAACAAAAATAACCTTATTTCAACAAGCGCAATTTAATTTAGCCCAACCCCAAATAAATATATTTTAGATACGTTAACATTAATTTAAAATAAACAAAACAATGAAAATATTTTTTTTTTTAGGTTCAGAATGTTCTAAATTATTGCATACACAAATTTTCACTTGTCTTATATGGCAAGAAGGCGTTGCTATTTAAGCCAAAATCCAAGTTTTTCCTAATCAATATATATATATATATATATATATATATATATATATATATATATATATATATATATATATATATATATATATATATATATATATATATATATATATATATATATTATATAGGATGGGGTCCCCCTCTGGTGTGAATTGTGGGTCCCATAGCCTCGGAAGTGGATAAAAGGTTTCAAGGAAGAATATTCCCTTCCCCCTACCACCCCATCTTTTATTAAATATATATAAAATTTATTTCAAGATACAATACATTGTCAAAATACATTAACAAGGATAAAATAGTGAGTAAAACAACATAGATGACGACTCAGAGCTACATGTCAAATACTTCGTCCAGCTCCCCGGTAGTGGGTTTGGTGCCCAGAATACTGCAGGCATTTCCCCTCTGGATCGCAACACTGAGTCTCTGAAAGAGGCTGGTCGCCCTGTGGCCCTGGTTTCTATGATGAGTTTTCCACCCAGCTCCTTGAGAAACTTTAGAGCACCTTGCCCATGCTCCATGGGTCTCCGACCTATTAGGATGAAGTATAGCAAGAGGAAGGTCTTCATATTTGCGGGGCTTCTGGGTCTCCCTGGGGCTGGCAGCTCCACCCCTTCGGCTAAGGAGTGTGGCAGGTAGGTGTCTGCCAATGTGGCAGCACAGGTGTATTCCCAAGCAATCTGCTTACCATTTCCAGGGTAGCATGGTGGCCCTCAGGACGCTTTTGACTTCCATCAGACCTCTGCACTTGGGGTTCCCGTTGAGCTGGGCAACGGGCTGTGGCGAGGCTTCTCTTTATGATGTCATTGACCTCCTCATGTCTAGCATACTTCCCCTTTTGATGTGTGACACTAGACCATGAAGCCCGAATTGATCAGTCATATATATATATATATATATATATATATATATATATATATATATATATATATATATATATATATATATATATATATATATATATATATATATATATATATATATATATATATATATATATATATCATGCCGAATAGGTAATACTTACGATTTTCGCTTAAATAGCAACACCTCCATGCCGCATAAGGCAAGCGAAAATTTGTGTATGCAGTAATTTCGCAAATATCATTCTGAACCTAAAAAAAAAATATATTTCATTGTGTCTGTTTATTATTAAATTATTGTAAACGTATTTAAAATATATTTAGTTTGAATAGGCTGAATTAAATTGCGCATGTTACAAAATTATTAATTTTGCATTTTTGCATAAATATAAATGAAAAAAAAATATTTAAATGTACAAGAGAAAATTTAAGAAAGGACTGAATTTTAAATGAGTTCTTGCTAATTGAACATTTTTACCTATTCGGCACGACATATAAAATCGAGCTGCCATTTACACGACTCCAAAAGTTCATTATTTTGTCTATGTTATGTTGGGCAAAGTGTAGACAAGCTTCACGGTGCTTGACGCGTAAAGGGACTTTCAAGCAACATGAAGAAGTCATGACTAAGTTTTAATGAACTAGTGAACGGGATTTGCTTGTGTAGCTTCCTTCGTAGATTCCTCTTGTTCTACTGGCAATTTCCTGGGCTCCTTGATCTGGCTCAGTGGTGAGGGTTACCTTCCTCCTCCCATATGGTTACCTATGTATGCTACATGTCGTCATACACATAGTTGACGAACAATGTTTCAACCCGATAACACGCCCACACTGGTCAATTTTTATCTGCCTAAGATCCATAATATAGACGTGGCAGGTGCTGTACCATACTCTGTATCAAGTGTTAGGTCTTCACCTCGGTCTGACATTACTCTCAAAATAATGTCATTCGAATGTACTTTTCAATGTTTTTAAGTTTTACACTCCATCGTAAACCAGCACGTATATTACGGAGTCTTACAATTCATAATAGCTTTGTCATTGAAAAAAATATCGGGTCAGAGGTACAATGAATTTTAGTAATAAATGCTTTAAAAAAATTCTCATAATTAAATTCGCAAGAGAATGTTTTTTCAGAAGACTAAATTGCATATTATTCATCAGATTTCATTACATACGTTATGCAATTTTGTCTATAAGACTTCAACATCAATGAAGTTTATAAACGAAAATAATTAATACAGACCAGGAAAATAAATTTATTATACAATAAAGTCATCAGTCTTTAATTAAACCAACTAATATAGAATCATAATTTGAAAACATGAAGCTGCTTGTAAATAGATATACAGAATATTCCAGAAATTAGTTTTGTCAACCAGTCACCATTGATGAACTGTTTGCAAGAGTTTTAAAGGAATGTAAAGAGGAACTTAGCAAACGTTTGGCAAATCTTTTCAATATATCACTACAAACTGGCATAGTGCCAGACAAGTGGAAAAGGGCAAATGTAATACCTATTTTCAAGGCAGGTGACAGGTTCTTAGCTTCGAACTATAGACCAATAAGTTGGTAAATTTATGGAATTAATAATTGCCGAGGCAATTCGTAGCCATCTTGAAAAGAATAAATTGATTAATGAATCTTAACACGGTTTTACTAAGGGGCGTTCCTGTCTTACGAATTTACTAACTTTTTCACTAAGGTGTTTGAGGAGGTAGATCATGGTAATGAATATGATATTGTGTTTTATGGACTTCAGTTAGCCTTTCGATAAAGTTCCACATCAGAGGCTATTGAGGAAACTTAAGGCACACGGAATAGGAGAAGTTTTTCCTGGTAGAGGCATGGTTGACAAACAGGCAGCAGAGAGTTTGCATAAATGGGGAGAAATCGGAATGGGGGTACGTCACAAGCGGTTCCCACAGGGTCAGTTTTTGGGGCCCCTTTGTTGTTCACAATTTACATAAACGACATAGATGAGGGAATAAATAACAACATAAGCAAATTTGCTGACGCCAAAATAGGCCGTCCCAATTCATTCTAATGAGGACATTAGAGCACTCCAGGAAGATTTGAATAGACTGATGCAGTGGTCGGAGAAGTGGCAGATGCAGTTTAATATAGACAAATGCAAAGTTCTAAATGTTGGGCAGGACAATAACCACGCCACATATAAACGGAATAATGTAGATCTTAATACATGTGATTGCGAGAAGGATTTAGGGGTTCTGGTTAGTAGTAATCTGAAACCAAGGCAACAGTGCATAAGTGTTCGCAATAAAGCTAACAGAATCCTTGGCTTCATATCAAGAAATATAAATAATAGAAGTCATCAGGTTGTTCTTTAACTCTATATATCCTTGATTAGGCCTCATTTAGATTTTGCTGCACAGTTCAGGTCACCGTATTACAGAATGGATATAAATGCACTGGAAAACGTAAGGAGGAGGATTACAAATTTGATCCCATATATCCAAAATCTTCCCTGTGAGGATTTAATGAGGACCCTGAAAATGCACTCTCAACAAGGCGTAGAATTAGGGGGATATGATTGAGGTGTATAAATGGAAAACAGGAATAAATAAAGGGGATGTAAATAGCGTGTTAAAAATACCCAGCCAAGACAGGACTCGCAGCAATGGTTTCATATTGGAAAAGTTCAGATTCAGGAAGGATATAGGAAAGCACTGGTTAGGTAATAGAGTTGTGGATGAGTGGAACAAACTCCAGTACCGTCATAGAAGCTAAGACGTTGTGTAGTTTTAAAAATAGATTAGATATATAAATGAGTGGGTGTGGGTGGGTGTGAGTTGGACCTGACTAGCTTGTGCAACTAGGTCAGATGCCGTGCTCCTTCCTTAAGAAAAATGACCTGACTACCTGGAGTTTACCTGGAGAGGGTTAAGTCCAGGTAGTTAGGTCTAAGCCGGGGAGTGATTGACCTGCCTCGCATGGGTCAGTAGGCCTGCTGCAGTGTTCCTTCTTTCTTATGTTACAAGCTGCGTTAATTAATTTCACGATACCCCGTGGCCTGGTGGCTAAGGCTCTCTCTTCACACGGCGAGGTGCGGGTTCGATTCCCAGGGAAGATAGAAACACCGATAGTATCTTGGTGTTAGTTGACTGGTATTGGTCGCATCCTGGGACAAAACTGACCTAATTTACCAGAAATGCCCAGCATAACAAGCGGCTTTCTATATAGTAGTATGTCATTGATGTCAGCTAGGCCTGTATACCTTGTACATGTACTTGTAGAAATGAAGATATATTATATTATTACATGAAGATATATTTTACTCTTCAGTTTACTATGTCTAAGTTGCCAGATTTCACTTCTGCAATGAGAAGAATGTCAAGACATGTTATTCCCCCAACTGTACAGTAGACCCTGCCAACCTAGCCAAAAATATATATATATTTTTGAGCAAGGCGAGTGTTGTGTGTCTTATTTAGGAAAAAATACATTGCAAATGTTTTACGAAACTCAAAAGCTTTTAAAGTATTCATATGTTAGGAAAAGTATTGGCTCAGTGCACTGTGTCAAATTATGATAAATAAAACTAAATATTTCAGTAACGAACAGTTGCTCACATTTTCAGCTGTCATCAATAAATTACTCATTGCAAGAATTCGAATTACTTCACTGGAAAGAAAAATAACTTTTAAAAAAAGTTAATGGATCATGGAATTTGAAATTTCTTCATGAAGAAAAATGTCACTTCAACAATTCAGTGAAAAAATGTAGACTTTTTCCCTCAATAATATGTAGCAGATACAGCGTGTTTATTTATGGGAAATAAATGTTTTCGTGTAGGTTGAACAAAGAGCTTCCAGATGAACAGAGGTAGAACGGGAACGTCGAAGACGAGGAGTTGCAAAGATTGCTGAAGATAAAGAAAAGACAGGATGAGGCTGACTGCAAGGAGACTATTTGATAGTGTTGATAATTCGAGCTAAAGAATGTTATGGAGGATTGTGTGTACATACTCCTCTGATTCCGTTAATTAGAACCACCCTAAATACCTAGAGCCTGCCAGCCTCTCCACATTCATTGTGTATTCATATGCTCTTGCGCTACCATCCATAGGATGTATATGGGATGCACAATATACTACCTGTTTAGAGAGCAAATAAAAAAAAAGTTTAAATTAATACTGTGTCATGACTCGGATAGAACGCATTAATCTTAGTAGGTTGAAGTCTATCAGAAAAGGTATTGCTTTGTTACTGAATGGAGAGTTTTCTGGAAAACATAACAGGGCTGAAAATGTGAAGTCACTTATAAGATAAATCCTCCAGATTCCACACGGATTCTAACGATTCCTAGATTTGTAAATTTTTATTACATTGTAAAACTTATGCAAACAAAAACTAAACTTAAAGTGTATTATCCAATCAATAAGATGCATCAGCAATGAGTATGGAAGTTCTTCAGAAAGGAAAGACTTAAATATATTTAGTGTGATATAAACGGAATATTTATTTAATTTTTTACACATGAAATTGGAAAATGTTCAAATATAAACTAAAATTTCACTCTACCATCGTCGAACCCGGAGGCATCAACGTTGAAACATTGGGAGGCATCAACGTTGAAACATTGGGAGGCATCAATGTTGAAACATTGGGAGGCATCAATGTTGAAACTTGCAGACAAGCAGCAGAGCCTTTAGAAAGTTTTCATTGATGGGTTCTCCAATTTAGCACATGCAAATAGTTTAAAAAATGACAATTTGAGGCTAGATGATGCCTTCTCACGTGAAAATGGTTTACAAAATAAAAAAAATGACGTAGACAAATTCAACCAACCTCAGAAAGGTGCCCCTTCCGGATTCTTAATAATTCCACGCCTATATCTCCCAGGCTGTTTGACCTCTACTGGTTTAGCTCTTGGCCACAACAACAACAACAACAATAATAATAATGATAATAATAATAATAATAATAATAATAATAATAATAATAATAATAATAATAATAATAATGATAATAATAATAATAAAATAATTATAATAATTATGTTATCTATGTCTGCTCAAGATTAAAAATACATATACTCACGCGCATTAGATAGTAGGGCCAACACTAATGTTAATACTTTTTGTATGGAAATGTGAAGATCTGGTCTTTATAGTAATGCTTCCACATGCTTACTGAATGACCATGATAATGTCGTGTGATCAGCGAAAAAAAATCTCAGCTCGCAACCAAAAGGACCTGAGTTCGATTCCTGAGATAGTCGATATGCATTTACACATCTCATTAAATCTGTTATTTTCGTCTACATAGTAACTGTAAATAGGTCTCCGAATATTAGTCGATTGTTGTGGTTGGCTTTCTGTGCAGTGCGTGAATAGTGGGCAAGTCTCCACACATTGTTGTCTCTATTAGTCCAGCAGTAAATAAGCCGAAGGCATTATTTGACACCTGTGGGTGGCATCCTGGGCTTGGAGATTCTTATATACAAGTCTCTAAATTTTCATCTGCTGCCCCTGTTTAATTAGCGAGAAAATTGTACCTAGGTGTTAGTCACTTGTTGAGTGACGACACTCTTTACAAGCCTTACATCTGCCGTTTCTATTACTATAGTAGTAAATATAGTAAATAATTCCAGAGTGTCAAGTGAGGTGGAGTCATCTTGAGCAGGACAAGAAGCATTGGCAAGTCTGTTTACACTTGCTTTCCTTACCCAATTACCAGTTAATAGATAATTGTGTATTAGTTACCTGCTTCGGGTGGTATCAAAATGTTTACCCTGCAATAAAGAGATACCTCGTTATTAGTCTACTGATATTTTGGGCTGGAAATTCTCCATAGACACCCTGCCTCTTTTCACCAAGCAGTAAATATATAATTGTTGTATATGGTGTCCTGGGTAGTACACCTTGCATAGGGCTGAGTTTTGAAATAAGCTTACTTAACAGAGGAAGGATAACAGCTCTCAATCTGTAAATTTAATTGAGGTAGAAAAATAGGTTTGGTGCTTGAAAATTAGCTGAGGAAGAATAACATCAAGCTTCAGATGTAGGCCTACACAACCCTGAGACTTCCCTGAGTTAGATATAAGCGTACTTCAAGTGTTAGTGTGCTACAGAACAGTCAACTATCCTAGAGAAAGAACCCACTTCAATTATCAGTACGATACTTAACAGTCATCCTACCTACAGGAAAGTGTATGTCTACATTAAGTATTAGATATTAGGTACAAAGGGACACGTGCGCTTAATGTGTCATTTTAGTGTGGCAACTCTTCGCTCTCCAGAGCTTTGTCAGGCCGTTACAAACAATACCAAGACACATAGGGTGTATATATAGGTACCATGGGAGGTGAAAGAGTAATACTACTGGTCCATGTTGCAGGTATTATTATTATTATTATTATTATTAGTATTAGTATTATTATTATTATTATTATTATTATTATTATTATTATTATTATTATTATTATTATTATTATTAATTATTATTATTATTATTATTATTATTATTACTATTATTATTATTATTATCAGAAGTAGTAGTAGTTAATAATAATAGTAGTAGTAGCAGCAGTAGTAGTAGTTGCAGTTTTAGCAACCTAGTGTCCATTTACCTATGTAACATATTGTCGTTAATTTTACCTTGATCAAGTGTTAGAATGCTACTGATCAGTCAGTCTTCCCAGAGGAAGGTATTTGCGTGCTGGAAAACACCCGTCCTTAAGTACAATGCACATCGAGTGTTTGTGTGCTACAGAATTCTCAACTTAGCCAGAGGAAGGTGTAAGCTTACATCAAGTATTAATGTGCTGCAGAACAGTCACTTTACCCTCAAAGCTGTACAGTTAGTTTTCAGTGAGGAAAGTGTAGGCTTTCATCAAGTTGTAAATAACAGAGAAATTTTTTGAGTTAATACACAGAAAGAACAAACAACTTGATGCTAATATAAAGCCACTGACCTCCCTTCCCTTCACCCTTGTTGAGTGCCCTTCTCTTCCCTTTCCGTCAACCTAGCTGGGTTCCCTCTCCTCCTTCCCTTCATCCTTGTTAAATCCTCCCCTCCTCCCTTCCCTTCTCCTTTGTAAAATTAATTTCTCCTCCCTAATCTTGTTCCTTGCTAAGTTCACATCCTTTCCATTCCCTTCTTCCTTGGCGAATCTCCCTCTCCTCCCGTCCCTTCTCCCTTGTTGAATTACTCTCTCCTCCCCTTTCCCCTTCTCCCCTCCGGAGTTCACCTCACCTCCCTTCTCACTTGTTGTTCACCTCTCTTCCTTTCCCTTTTCTCTTGCTGAGTTCAATGCTCCTTCCTTTCTTTCTATTCTGCTGTAATCATATTTCCCTTCCTTTCTCTATTGCTCAATTACACCTTACCTCCCTTCCTTCCTCCTGTGCTGAATTCATCTCTCCTCCATTCTCCCTTACTGCATGCATGAGTTTTCTCGCCCTTTCTCTCTATCTCTTCATTCAGTTCTCCAACTCTTGCTTCTCCAATGACCATCCCTTCTTTCCCTTCTCATCCATTCTCTCCCTTCTACTTTCTTACGTTCTCTTTCCCCCGTGAGTTATTAGAGAGCTCAGGCCGTGTCATTCCTAGTCAGTCCTTGCCCCGTCTGGAATCTGGTGAAGAACGTTTAAGCTAAGCAACTGAGCTACACCTTCCTTTCTCGGATCAAACCTTATGACCTCTTAGTCCCCAGGTGCTTCATAATCCTTGAATATCAGAATATCAATCTATTCTCTCTTGCTGTATCAGCTTCCCTTAAGCCTCTATAGTAAGGAGGTACTCGACGAAAGTTCCAAAATAAAGACTAGATATGGTCAGGTTGTGTTAGGAAGCAATGATTGAAGACAGCTTCCTGTCATGTCACCAGGGAAACACCAAGAGAATTTATTACCTATAAATCTGGATACTTTTCGAAATATTTATATCAATAGCGCCATAAAGCTGGCCTGACTGCCAACATGTGAGCGCTGGATGTCCGTGATCACACACTCAGGAGCAGTTGTGTGTACTTCTGCAGACGTGACTATCATACGTGTTTCAGTTTCAGCTAAACCTGACTCGTCAGAAACTGCATTTCCTTTAGTAAAGGATGAAACCTTAACTATTTCCTACACTAAATGACCACACGGGTTTAACAAACCGATCGAGATTGGTATCATTACTTGTGATGAATGACAACACGAGTTTGTCAAACGGAGGATCGAGCAATCACCACTCCTGGTGGTGAGTTCCCAACACAGGTTCATGGTTTAAAACAAAATTCCACAAAAATGCGTTATGAGTAAAGTCAATTCTTTGATAAGGAAAAAGGGGGAAATCAGTGATTGACAGGTTGAATATACTGAGGCGTCCCACGGGCATGTTGGAGCTGCAAGCGAAGCGTGCTAGGGGGTGCCACTACACACGACTCATTTAAACTAACGACAGATTGAACGTAAATCCGCTTGACGAGTGACTAAACTTCTATGGAGATAAGAACATAAGAACATAAGAATGGAGGAACACTAAAAAAGGCCTACTACCACTACCCAAAGTTACCCAAAAATTTACTCCCGTACCCACGACACCAATCAAACCCAGCCCCTCCCACTCATATATTTGCCCAATCTCTGTACTTAGCTCAGACCTGACCTGTACTTAGCTCTGTGAAGACGTATCTTGTGTGTTCTTTGTGAATCTGAACAAGATGTCCTCTCTTGAGCTACTCTACCAGCAACTGAAGGAAGAACTGAGGGTGGCTAAGCTGAGATACAGCGACTGACTGAGGAAAACAAGAGGATTCGTAGTAATCCTCCTGTTGAGAAAACCTCAAGCCAAGAAAGAAACCTGGACAGTGGCTGGAACGCATGGGACAAATTTAAGGTTCAAGAGGACGGATGGAGAGGTAGAATAAACGAAGATCCAAGAAACTGATGTGGATACATCTAACCGATTCTCCGTGTTACCCGATGAATGTGAGTCGACTACTGGGAACATCACACGGACGACACCAAGGAAGGTAAGAACATTGGTCTTGTTGGGGACAGTCAGATTAGGTACATGGATAGAGCCTTCTGCTTAAAAGATAGAAGTAGGAGAAAGGGTTTGCTTTCCTGGGGCTGGGATGGGGGGATATTGTAGCCGTCTGGATGACATCATGAGAGGTAATGGGAGCAATCTATTATCTGTCCCCAGTGCGGGAAAGGCAATGATGTTGACAGACGTAGGAGTGAGGACCTGACTAGCAAGTATAGGTCAGCAATAGACATAATTAGGAAGAAAGGTGGGAACCCTGTCTTTGTGGGTATTTTGCCAAGGAGAGGAGTTGGAAATGAATGGTTGCCCAGGGCAAGTGGTGTTAATTGCTGGCTGGACAAATACTGTAAGGAAAATGCAGTAACATTCATTGACAACTGGGACCTCTTCTATGGCAGAAATGACATGTAAGCCAGGGATGGGGTTAACTTATCTAGGTCTGGGGTGGGGGCACTGGCAACTGCAGTGGAGGGAGCTGTTAGGGCTTTAAACTAGAAAAAGTTAGTGGTATGGGTTATGGGGGAAAAACAGTGAAGTCCCAGTGTAGTAATATTATGAATTCTAGGAGAACTAGTAATAGGAAGAATAAGGTGGATATTGGAAAGACAGTGGCACTAGGTGACAAGGACTGTAATAGGAATAGTGGAAAAACAGAAATGAGCAGGAAGGGTAAAGAAAAAGGGGGGTCTTTATATGTATTTTACACTAATAGTCGTAGTGCTAGAAATAAGATAGACGAGTTGAGATTAGTTGCTAGTGCGGGTAATATTGATGTTTTTGAAATAACTGAGACGTGGTTTAATATGAAAAATCGGGACATGCCTGCTGAATATCACATCAGGGTTTTAAATTGTTCCAAGTAGACAGACGTATCGGGGAAAGGGGGGGGGGTGGCACTCTATGTCCGTGATCATTTAAATTGTTGCATAAAAACGGGCATAAAGTCTGAAATATTACATACAGAGTCTGTCTGGATAGAATTTTCAGAGGGGTGTGAAAAATTTATTTTAGGCATGATATATCGTCCTCAAACTTAGATAGGAACTAGGTAGACTACTTTGGGAGGGGAAAATTTTTAAGGCCACAAGGCACGATAACGTAGTTATTCTAGGGGATTTTTAAATTTAGTCAGATTGATTGGAATTTCTTGACAGAATTTAGAATCTAACGACTTTTAGAGGTAGTTCAGGATAGTTTTGAAGCAGTTTGTGACAGAACCTACAAGGGAAATAACCTACTTGACTTGGTTCTGGAAAACAAGGAATCCTTGTTAATAATTTAGAAATTAGAGAGGAACTCGGCACAAGCGACCACAAGTCAATTACCTTTAGCATTGAATGGATGTATGATAGTAGGGGTAATTCAGTAACAGTCCCAGACTTTCGCTTAGCAGATTATAATGGGCTTAGAGAACACTTATCAACTGTGGACTGGGGTAACGAAAGAGCTATCAATATGACAGTTTTTTTAACACATACAGGCTGCCCAAAGAACACTTATCCCGTATAAAGAAATTAGATCAAGTAGAAATGACCCAAAATGGATGAATAATAGGCTCAAATATCTTTTAGAGCGAAGAAAGGAATTTATAGGTGCATAAATAGAGGTGAGGTCATCTTATAAATCAGTATACTGACATTAAGCGATACATTTAAAAGGGTATAGGACAAGCTAAACAGGATTATGAAATTAAAGTTGCTAGGGATTCCAAAAACTAACCAAAAGTTTTCCAGGTTTATAGAACAAAGTTAGAGATAAGATAGGTCCCTTAAAAATAACTCTGGGCATCTTACTGACAAGGAGAATGATATGTGCTCTATTTTTAATAATTATTTTCTCTCGGTTTCACACAGGGAAAACACTAATAATATCCCAATAATTAATTTGTATAGTATCCTGAAGAAGATAAATTATGTAATGTCACTGTCACTAGCGAAATGGTTATTTAAAAAAGTAGACCGACTGAAACAATATAAATCACCGGGTCCTATGGGTTTTTTGCAAGGGTTTTTAAAGGAATGCAAAATGGAACTCTGTAAACCCAAATTTTTTAATTTATCTCTTAAAACGGTGTGTTCATATGTGGAAGATGGCAAGTAATTCCTATTTTTAAAGCGGGGACAAGTCACTACCGTAAAAGTACCGCAATAACCTGACCTCAATTGTAGGCAAATTACAAGAGTCAATTATAGCTGATTTTAAAGTAATCTGATAAATAATTTAAATAATATTTACGATCAGGGCCTCATTTTTCCCTTTTTTTCCCCGTCTTTTAAAATTTTTTAAAAAGCTTTGATTGTTTCATCGTTAGAAAATCTTTTTATTATGGTAAGTTTTGGAATTGAAACAAGTAAAATTTGAAAATTTAATATAAAAAAATTCATATAATTATTGTGTATGGTATAAGTTATCTCTATCATGATAAACCATTCAAAAACAGTCGACCTATGACTATTTGTTTCTGTACAATAATATATAATGCCGGTTCTATATTAACTTTTCCCAATAAATAACTGAGACTATTCCCAATAAAGGCAGAAAGTAAAAAATATCAATTGAAACATCAAATACTTTTTCTTGAGACAATTTGAATACTAAAAGCTCGGCAAATGCTATCCCCAAAGTCTGGATGAATGACAATTTTCAAACCTCGGGGTTTAAACAAACCCTCAAAAAGGGGGAAAACTTGCCTCCCCAAGGCTAAACTCTCTTGAAAGTCATGAACCTCCCCTGGTGGGTGGATGTGGAACCTACTCCCCAGGAGTAGGTTCACTGACTTCCGGTAGGCTTGGAAGTTATTCCACTTTTGAGGTTTGAGTCCTATTTTTAAAGTTCTTTTCCACAATTAACTTTTATTTCAATGTGCCATAAATTGGCTGATTTTTACTTCTCTGCCTTTGGGCAATATTTATATTAAATAACTTAAAAATAAAACTTATGATTTTTGAAAAAATGCAGGGGGCTTTTTCAAAGTTTTTCATGAAAAACCATACATAATTATTAATTCTTTAAATTCTTTTTACGCAGTAATCTCAAAAACCCTATTTGATTTTTTCAACGATAAAAAACAAAACAATTAAAAATTTGGCTCGGGGCAAAAAGAAACCTATTTTAAAAAAAGGATTCATGAGGGGGGGTTCCTGCCTATCTAATTTATTAACCTTATTTAGTAAAGCTTTAATTGTTGATCACGATAAAATTTGATTTGTGTATTTAGATTTTAGTAAGGCTTTTGATGAGTACCACACCAAAACTGTTAAAGAAAGTTGCAGCTCATGGCATTGGGGGGAAAAGTGCTGTCATGGATTAAAATCATGGCTCACAAATAGGAACAGGATTGCATAAATGGGGTTAAATCCCCGTGGGGATCTGTAACAAGTGGGGTTCACTTAGGCCCCTTTTTATTTATAATATATTCAATGACCTTGATGAAATTACTAGTGATATGACAAATTCCCGTGACACGAAATGGGAGGATAATTGATTCAAACGGATGTCAGGAAACTTCGGAGGATTTGACAGACTCAATTCCTGGCAGAAAAGTGGCAGATCAGCAATGTAGATAAAAACAAGGGTTCGAACTTGGAGTGTCCCCCTGCCTTAAAAGTTAAAAACCAGATCCCTTTAAATTTTAAAAGG
>WNWK01039778.1:0-17289 GCA_009830355.1 Cherax destructor
AAATCATCAGGATTATAAGTCGGTTTCGGATTAGAATATAACAACTCATAAGGCAAACGCTTATCTACACCATACAACGCATAATGTGGAGTGTCACCTATTGAAGCATTATAAGCAGAATTTATTGCACAATGAACATCAGGTATTACCTGGACCTGGAGTTTACCTGGAGAGAATTCCAGGGGTCAACGCCCCCGCGGCCCGGTCTGTGACCAGGCCTCATGTTGGACCAGAGCCTGATCAACCAGGCTGTTACTGCTGGCCGCACGCAGTCCAACGTACGAACCACAGCCTGGCTGGTTAGGTACCGACTTTAGGTGCCTGTCCAGTGCCTGCTTAAAGACAGCCAGGGGTTTGTTGGTAATCCCCCTGATGTATGCTGGGAGGCAGTTGAACAATCTTGGGCCCCTGACACTTATTGGGTTGTCCTCAACGTGCTAGTGGCACCCCTGCTTTTCATTGGGGATGTTACACGCCTGCCGAGTCTTTTGCTTTCGTAGGGAGTGATTTTCGTGTGCAAGTTTGGTACTAATCCTTGAGAATTTTCCATGTGTATATAATAATGTATCTCTCCCGCCTGCGTTCAAGAGAGTACAGGTTTAGGAACTTCAAGCGTTTCCAGTAGTTGAGGTGGTTTATCGCACTTATGCGTGCGGTGAAGATTCTCTGCACATTTTCAAGGTCAGCAATTTCACCCGCCTTGAAAGGTGCAGTTAGTGTGCAGCAATATTCCAGCCTAGATAGAACAAGCGATCTGTAAAGTGTCAACATGGGCTTAGCATCCCTGGTTTTGAAGGTTCTCATTATCCATCCTCTCATTTTTCGAGCAGATGCAATTGCTACTTTGTTATGGTCCTTGAAGGTGAGATCCTCTGACATGATCACTCCCAGATCTTTGACATTAGTTTTTCGCTCTATTGTGTGGTTGGAATTAGTTTTGTACTCCGATGAGATTTTAATTTCTTCACGTTTTCCGTATCTGAGTAATTGAAATTTCTCATCATTGAACTTCATATTGTTTTCTGCAGCCCATTTAAAGATTTGGTTTATGTCTGCTTGGAGTCTTGCAGTGTCTTCAACGGTGGACACTGTCATACAGATTCGGGTGTCATCTGCAAAGGAATGACTTCATCCCAGGTTACACTATTGGGATTGATGGTGGCGCTCAAGACGTCAAGGACTTTCTTATTAGTTCTTTCTGCTAAACCATTACTAGCAGGATGGTGAGGTACAATGGTTGATTTAGTAATCGTATACAAGGCACACAAGTTTTCTAGAATCTCATTACAAAATTTACCTCCATTATCTGTTATAAGGGACTTAGGAGTGGTATGTCTACAGATTATATGTTCATTGAATGATTTTGCTACTGTTTCGGCAGTCTTATCTGCAATAGGCACTAACTCACAATATCTAGTAAAATGATCGACCATCACACACAGATGTTTATTTCCTTTGAGGGAACATTGGAAATTAGTCAACAGATCTAGTGCAACTCTTTCCCATGGCTCACTAGTAGTTGGAAAGATTTGGATTGGATTAGGACCAGTAACATTGCCTTTATGTTTCATACAGACACTACATTTCTTAACATACTCAGTAATATCAGTTGACATGAGAGGCCAAAAGTATTTCAATCTGGCTTGTTTTACGGAACGATCCATACCAGGGTGTGCAACACCTGGTACATCATGAACTAGCTGTAAGGCTACTTTCACTAGTGACTGTGGAATTACTACCTGGTACACTCTCCTACTAGGAGTACCCAGCTCGGTAGTTTGATACAGTAATTCTTGGTTCATAACAAAGTCACTGATGGGTGCTGTTGGCTTCACAGTAAGTATGAGATCTTCCTGGAGCAGGAATCGAATCACACCAGACCACATGGAATCTGTTCTTTGGGCAGTCTTTACATCCTCAGCACTAAACGGAGGATCGGCAGTTACTACACTAACATGACTCGATAAAGCATCAGCAACTACATTTGACTTGCCAGGTAAATGTGCAAACGTAGGGTTAAACTCTTGGATAGTCAAGGACCATCTGGCTAGTCTTCCAGTAGGTTGTTTATTCTGGAATAAAGGTATCAGTGGGACATGATCTGTAAAGACATGAACAGAGTACTGATGTATGATGTCTCGGAAGTGCTTTAAAGACCATACTATTGCTAAAGCTTCTTGCTCAGTAACTGTATAATTACGTTCAGCCTTAGTCAGGACTCGGCTAGCAAATGCAACTAATTTCTTAAACTGAATTTTCTGTCTGTAACTAAGGACTAGGATCACTTTCCTACTAAAGGAATGAACAGGCTCGGTGGAGTGGAATGGACTCTCCCCAGTTGAAATAGTAAACTCTATAACACGAAATATGAGCAAGGGAGAAACGGCTCTTACTATATCTTACAGTATGTAATAATTGCTCGACAATCAACTCTTTATCTTGCAAGGATTTACTGTCAACTAGGCTAATATCACTATCTGGAACACAGCAGCAACAGACACTCTAGTGAGAGCACTAGCCACAGAAACGTCTTTCTGCATGGCTTGTGACATCAGCAAGAGATGGAATAACTCATTACAGTAGTCTTTCTTCAACAAGGCATCCCCTGGGGAGGAACTACCACTTGAACAAGAGCCATCACAGGGATAGTAAACTATCCTGTGTGCAATTATGACTGGATTCCAGACAGGAGTGACAGTTTACTAGTGCCTGACTACTCGGCTACGTTAATAAGTAATGCACATAGCTATAAGGACTGAATCTGAACTTCACATTCCGCAGCACTGTTGCAACTCTCGGATACAAGCTGTGAGAACAGACATATTGCTCAAGAGTTAGATACTGTCTGTCAGTTGGTAAGGAACTATTGGGAATGTCTGCAGGGACAGTTTGAACATTAAAAGACTGATTGCCGTCATTTGCTACAGTTTGGCTTCTACCTGAAGCCAAACTGTCAGGGTTGAGAATACTTTGTGATGTTATGAAGGAGTATAATCTCTTGTGTATAAGTTTCTCAAAAATTTTATGATAACGAAGGTAAGTTAGATATTGGTCTATAATTATTTACATCTTTTTGGGTCTCCACTTTGGTGTATTGGAGTGACTCTTGATATCTTGAGTAATGTTGGGAAGGTGCTGGTTTCTAGCGATTTGTTAAAAGGTAATGTAATGGAGGGTGAGAGGACATGAGCCACTCATTTGACCACTAGTGATGGAAACTGGACTAGATTTCCTGGTCTGTTTTTTAGTGAATTAATAATCAGGGTGACCTCAGTGGTCTTGGTTGGTGCAAGGTAGAGTGATGTTGGGAAGTTTCCCTCTAAGTAATCACTCGCTCGGGTATTAGTTGGAATGTTGCTAGCAAGACTTGATCTTATGGTTGAGAAGAAATCATTTATCATATTTTCTGTTTCAGTAAGCTTGAGTTATTGTTGAGTTTAATTAGGACTGAAAATAACTAGGGATATTGTCCTAACTAAACCAAATGAAACACCCCTACAGCCTATTGATACAGTAAACAAAATAAATGACTTCTTCTCAACCATAGGATCAAATCTTGCCAGTAAAATCCCAGATACCAACGCCCGAGCAAGTGATTACCTAGATGGGAATTTCCCATCCTCCTTCTATCTTGCACCTACTGAGCCCACTGAAGTCACCATGATAATCAAGTCACTTAAAAATAAATCAGGGAATCTGTCTCAAGTCCCACCATTATTATACAAGTGAGCCGCCCATGTCCTTTCACATGCTATTAAATTACTTTTAAACAAATCACTAGAAACTAGCACTTTCCCGACACTACTCAAAACAGCTTGGGTTACACCAATACACAAAGGTAAACAACTATAGGCCAATATCAAACTTACCGATGCTATCCAAAATCTTCAAGAAACTTGTGCACAAGAGAATATACACGTTTATAACGACACAAAGCATACTCAACCACTGCCAATTTGGCTTCAGAAAAAATAAAAGCACTAATGATGCAATCGTAAAAATGATAGACCTGCTTTACACAGCACTGGAAAATAAGGAATATCCATTAGGACTTTTTATTGACCTAAGGAAACCTTTCGACACAGTAAACCACGGCATCCTACTCCACAAACTTGACCACTATGGTATAAGAGGTCATGCACTTGCATACTTCAAATCCTACCTGACTAATAGGTATCAGTATGTCACCATTAAAGACACAACCTCCTCGACACGACCACTTGATACTGGAGTACCACAGGGAAGTGTCCTTGGTCCCCTGCTCTTCCTCTTATACATCAATGATCTTCCCAATGTATCACAACACCTGAAACCAATACTCTTTGCTGACGACACTACTTATATCATCTCCCACCCAAATCTTGAAACACTCAACACCATTGTTAACGACGAATTACTAACAATATCTACATGGATGACAGCCAACAAACTTACACTCAACACTGATAAGACCTTCTATATTATGTTTGGTAACAGAGCAGGTGATGCACAATTAAACATTAAGATCCACAACAATCCTATTGCTAAACATAATGAAGCCAAATTCCTGGGCCTTCATAAGAACATAAGAAAGAAGGAACACTGTAGCAGGCCTACTGGCCCATGCGAGGCAGGTCCAATTCTCCAACCGGCTTCAGCCAATGCCCTGACCCAGCCAGGTCAGGTTACATTAACTTAAGGAAGGAGCACGGCATCTGACCTAGTAGCACAAGCTAGTCAGGACCAACTCACACCCACCCGCACCCACTCATATATTTATCTAGCCGACCACCTGGAGTTAACCCTCTCCAGGTAAACTCCAGGTAGTCAGGTCACTTCTACTTAAGGAATTAGTACGGCATCTGACCTAGTAGCACCAGCTAGTCAGGTCCAACTCACACCCACCCACACCCACTCATGTATTTATCTAACCTATTTTTAAAACTACACAACGGTCCAGCCCCTATGACGGTACTCGGGAGTTTGTTTCACTCATCCACAACTCTTACCAAACCAGTGCTTTCCTATCTCCTTCCTGAATCTGAACTTTTCCAACTTGAAACCATTGCTGCGAGTCCTGTCTTGGCTGGATGTTTTCAGCACGCTATTTACATCCCCTTTATTTATTCCTGTTTTCCATTTATACACCTCAATCATATCCCCCCTAATTATACGCCTTTCTAGAGAGTGCAGATTCAAGGCCCTCAGTCTATCCTCATAGGGAAGATTTCTGATACATGGGATCAACTTTGTGATCCTCCTCTGTACGTTTTCCAATGCATTTATATCCATTCTGTAATACGGTGACCAGAACTGTGCAGCATAATCTAAATGAGGCCTAACCAAAGATATATAGAGTTGAAGAACAACCTGAGGACTTCTATTATTTATACTTCTTGATATGAAGCCAAGGATTCTGTTAGCTTTATTGCGAACACTTATGCACTGCTGTCTTGGTTTCAGATTACTACTAACCAGAACTCCTAAATCCTTCTCGCAATCACAAGTACAGTGGTCCCTCAACTAACGAACTTAATCCGTTCCAGGAGCTAGTTCTTAACACGAAAAGTTCGTAATTCGAAACCTTATTTCCCATAAGAAATAATGTAAATACAATTAATCCGTTCCAGACATCCTAAAATATTCACAAAAAAATAATTTTGTAAAGATTAAATTTATAATTAAACATTTAAAATAACATTTACTTACCTTTATTGAAGAGACTTGCTGGCATCTGGAAGATAGGGAGGAGGAGTGAGAGAGTGCTTAGTGTTTAGAAGGGGAATCCCCCTCCAAAAGGACTTCAGGTAACAAGTCCCTCTCTGGGGTTACTTCCCTTCTTGGTCTTTCAATCCCACTAGGACCAGCTTGAGAGTCACTGGATCCCTGCCTAGTGAAATAACTGTCCACAGTCCTCTGTGTCTGGCAACTCTTTATTACTTTCCTGAAGTGCAACATGGCTATGTCATTGAAGTGGTTGCACAGATGGCTCATTTCAGCTTGCTCAGGGTGGTGTTTTTCAACAAAACTTTGTAACCTATTCTACATTCCACACATTTCCTTAAGCACTGAAGAAGGCACCTGCTTCACTCTCTCTTCCTCCTCCTTTGAAGCAATAACCTCAGCTCTGGTCTGATGCTGTTTCAGTTCCAGCTCTTGCAGCTCTTCAGTTGTTAGCTCTACCCTGTGCTCCTCCACCAACTCTTCCACATCCTCACCACTCACCTCAAACCCCAGGCTGTTCTCCAGTGCCACAATATCTTCCACAACAGGCATAGGGTCGTCAGGGTCAGGGTCAGCCTCAAATCCTTCAAAATCCCTTTTATCAACACAATCCGGCCACAGTGGTCTCCAAGCAGAGTTCAAAGTCCTGGAAGTCACTTCCTCCCAAGCCTTACCTATAAGGCGTATGCAATGCACGATATTGAAGTGATCTTTCCAGAACTCTCTTAGGGTTAATTTAGAGTCATTGGTCACATTAAAGCACTTCTGAAACACTGCTTTGGTGTACAGTTTCTTGAAGTTTGCAATGACCTGCTGGTCCATGGGCTGGATGAGAGGAGTGGTGTTAGGAGGCAAGAACTTCACTCTGATGAAATTGAACTTGTCAGACAACAACTCTTCCAAGTTGTGAGGATGAGCAGGAGCATTGTCCAGTACCAGGAGGCACTTGAGTGGCAATTTCTTTTCCAGGAGGTATTTCTTCTCACTAGGGCCAAACACTCTAGTCAACCATTCCATGAAAAAGTCCCTAGTGACCCATGCATTAGTGTTATCCTTCCAATGCACACACAAATTATTCCTGTTAACATTGTGTTTCTTGAAGGCTCTGAGATTTTCTGCGTGATACGCCAGTAAAAGCTTCACTTTAAAATCACCACTGGCATTGGCACACATCATAAGAGTTAGCCTGTCTTTCATAGGCTTGTGTCCTGGCTGTGCCTTTTCCTCCTGAGTAATGAAGGTCCTGTTGGGCATTTTCTTCCAAAACAGGCCTGTTTCATCACAATTAAACACTTGTTGGGGGAGGAATTCTTCAGCCTCTACGAACCCCTTAAATTCACTCACAAATGTTTCAGCTGCACGTTTGTCTGAGCTGGCTGCCTCACCATGTCTCACACCACTGTGTATGCCACTACGTTTCTTAAACCTCTCAAACCAGCCTCTGCTGGCTTTAAAATCACTCTCCTCACCACTGGTTCCAGGCATTGTCTTGACAAGATCTGCGTGCAACTGCCCTGCCTTTTCACAAATTATCGCAGTGGAAATACTATCACCTGCTAATTGTTTATTGTTTATCCACACCATCAACAACTTCTCAACCTCATCCACTGTTTTCGATCTCTTTTTCGTTAACATATCAACCCCTTTTGCAACATTAGCTCCTTGATCTCATTTCTTTTTGCCAGGATAGTGCCGATACTAGATTTGTTTTTCTTGTACATCCTGGCAAGCTCACTCACATGTACGCCACTCTCATATTTTTCACAAATCTCTTTCTTCAGTTCGATGGTGGTCCTCACTCTTTACCACAGGGGTGCCACTAGGAAGCTTCTTTGGACCCATGGTGACTTATTTCACAGTGACAATCACTTAACCAACAATAAACACAACAAATGTATTTTGAATGTTTGAAAGAGCGCGCTGGGTAATGTTCTCTCAAGTGTAAACAACGCTTGACTGGCGTCCGCCTCACCACGGAAGCGCGCGGGGCAGGCGGACAGGTCTGGTATGGTTCGATTCACGAGTAAATGTTCGCTACATGAGAAAAATATTTTGCGAAAAAAGCGTTCTTTACGCGATTTGTTCACTATATGGAGCGTTCGTTAGGCGGGGGTCCACTGTATTAAGATCTACATTATTCAGTTTATATGTGGCATGGTTATTGTCCTGCCCAACATTTAGAACTTTGCATTTGTCTACATTAAACTGCATCTGCCACTTTTTCGACCACTGCATCAGTCTATTCAAATCATCCTGGAGTGCTCTAATATCCTCATTAGAATGAATTGGACGGCCTATTTTGGTGTCATCAGCAAATTTGCTTATGTTGCTATTTATTCCCTCATCTATGTCGTTTATGTAAATTGTAAACAACAGGGGGCCCAAAACTGACTCCTGTGGAACACCGCTTGAGACGTGCCCCCATTCTGATTTCTCTCCATTTATGCAAACTCTCTGCCGCCTATTTGTGGAACTTTATCGAAAGCCTTACAGAAGTCCATATACACAATATCATATTCATTACCAAGGGATTAAGTCAGGAGTATCTGAGAGAGTTAGAGCTAAGGAAGGGGTAGCAATAATGTTGAAGGTTCAGTTATGGAAGGAGAAGAGGGAATATAAATGTGTAAATTCAAGGATTATGTGGGTTAAAATAAGGGTCGGATGCGAAAAGTGGGTCATAATAAGCGTGTATGCACCTGGAGAAGAGAGGAGTGTAGAGGAGAGAGAGAGATTTTGGGAGATGTTAAGCGAATGTATAGGAACTTTTGAACCAAGTGAGAGAGTAATTGTGGTAAGGGACCTAAATGCTAAAGTAGGAGAAACATGTAGAGAGGGTGTGGTAGGTAAGTTTGGGGTGCCAGGTGTAAATGATAATGGGAGCCCTTTGATTGAACTTTGTATAGAAAGGGGTTTAGTTATAGGTAATACATATTTTAAGAAAAAGAGGATAAATAAGTATACAAGATATGATGTAGGGCGTAATGACAGTAGTTTGTTGGACTATGTATTGGTAGATAAAAGACTGTTGAGTAGACTTCAGGATGTACATGTTTATAGAGGGGCCACAGATATATCAGATCACTTTTTAGTTATAGCTACAGTGGGAGTAAAAGGTAGATGGGATACAAGGAAAATAGAAGCAGTAAGTAAGAGAGAGGTGAAGGTTTATAAACTAAAAGAGTTAGGGTAAGATATAAATAACTATTGGAGGATAGATGGGCTAGTGAGAGTGTAGGCAATGGGGTCGAAGATGTATGGGGTAGATTTAAAAATGTAGTGTTAGAGTGTTCAGCAGAAGTTTGTGGTTACAAGTGAGTGGGTGCGGGAGGGAAGAAGGGCGATTCGTGGAATGATGATGTAAAGAAAGTAGTAAGGGAGAAAAAGTTAGCATATGAGAGGTTTTTACAAAGTAGAAGTGATGCCAGGAGGGAAGAGTATATGGAGAGAAAAAGAGAGGTTAAGAGAGTGGTGAAGCAATGTAAAAAGAGAGCAAATGAGAGAGTGGGTGAGATGTTATTAACAAATTTTGTTGAAAATAAGAAAAAGTTTTGGAGTGAGATTAATAAGTTGAGGAAGCCTAGGGAACAAATGGGTTTGACAGTTAAAAATAGGAGAGGAGAGTTATTAAATGGAGAGTTAGAGGTATCGGGAAGATGGAGGGAATATTTTGAGGAGCTGATAAATGTTGATGAAGATAGGGAAGCTGTGATTTCGTGTATAGGGAGTGTGGAAGAGCCAGTTGTGAGTGTGGGGGAAGTTCGTGAGGCAGTGGGTAGAATGAAAGAGGGTAAGGCAGCTGGGATTGATGGGATAAAGATAGAAATGTTAAAAGCAGGTGGGGATATAGTTTTGGAGTGGTTAGTGCTATTATTTAATAAATGTATGGAAGAGGGTAAGGTACGTAGGGATTGGCAGAGAGCGTGTATTGTTCCAAAATTATAGGGGAATAAGTCTGTTGAGTGTACCTGGTAAAGTGTATGGTAGAGTTATTATTGAAAGAATTAAGAGTAAGACAGAAAGCAGGATAGCAGATGAACAAGGGGGCTTTAGGAAAGGTAGGGGTGTGTAGACCAAGTGTTTACAGCGAAATATATAGGTGAACAGTATTTGGATTTGGAAAAGGCGTATGATAGGGTGGATAGGGGGCAATGTGGCAGATGTTGCAGGTATATGGAATAGGAGGTATGTTACTGAAAGCTTTGAAGAGTTTTTATGAGGATAGTGAGGCTCAGGTTAGAGTGTGTAGGAGGGAGGGGGAATATTTCCCAGTAAAAGTGGGCCTTTGACAAGGATGTGTGATGTCACCGTGGTTGTTCAATATATTTATAGATGGGGTTGTAAGAGAAGTGAATGCGAGGGTCTTGGCAAGATGTGTGGGGTTAAAAGATAAAGAATCAAATACAAAGTGGGAGTTGTCACAGTTGCTTTTTGCTGATGACACTGTGCTTTTGGGAGATTCTGAAGAGAAGTTGCAGAGGTTGGTGGATGAATTTGGTAGGGTGTGTAAAAGAAGAAAATTGAAAGTGAATATAGGAATGAGTAAGGTGATGAGGATAACAAAAAGATTAGATGACGAAAAATTGGATATCAGATTGGAGGGAGAGAGTATGGAGGAGGTGAATGTATTCAGATATTTGGGAGTGGACATGTCAGCAGATGGGTCTATGAAGGATGAGGTGAATCATAGAATTAATGAGGGGAAAAGGGTGAGTGGAGCACTTCGGAGTCTGTGGAGACAAAGAACTTTGTCCATGGAAGTAAAGAGGGGACTGTATGAGAGTATAGTTATACCAACACTCTTATATGGGTGTGAAGCATGAGTGATGAATGTTGCAACGAGGAGAAGGCTGGAGGCTGTGGAGATGTCATGTCTGAGGTCAATGTGTGGTGTGAATATAATGCAGAGAATTAGGAGTTTGGAAATTAGGAGGAGGTGCGAGATTACCAAAACTATTATTCAGAGAGCTGAGGAGGGGTTGTTGAGGTGGTTCGGACATGTAGAGAGAATGGAATGAGACAGAATGACTTCAAGAGTGTATAAATCTGTAGTGGAGGGAAGGCAGGGTAGGGGTCGGCCTAGGAAAGGTTGGAGGGAGGGGGTAAAGGAAGTTTTGTGTGCGAGGGGCTTGAACTTCCAGCAAGCATGTGTGAGCGTATTTGATAGGAGTGAATGGAGACAAATGGTTTTTAATACTTGACGTGCTGTTGGAGTGTGAGCAAAGTAACATTTATGAAGGGATTCAGGGAAACCGGCAGGCCGGACTTGAGTCCTGGAGATGGGAAGTACAGTGTCTGCACTCTGAAGGAGGGGTGTTAATGTTGCAGTTTTATAACTGTAGTGTAAAGCACCCCTCTGGCAAAACAGTGATGGAGTGAATGATGATGAAAGTTTTTCTTTTTCGGGCCACCCTGCCTTGGTGGGAATCGGCCGATGTGTTAATAAAAAAAAAAAAAAAAAAAAAACGCCGCAGTAAGAATTTTCACGCAATCCAACGCGAGGCAACACACCCTTCCACTCTTCAAAGACCTAAACTTACTCACTGTTCAGAACATCCACACTTACTACTCTGCAACCTACATTTATATAACCATAAATACCAACTTTAACCCTGAGCTAAAACACTTTCTTAACAGTTGTGACAGGACCCATAGACATAATACCAGACACAAACATCTCTTTGACATTCCCCGTGTCCGACTAAATCTATACAAATCTGGAACTCCCTGCCTGAAAACTTTAGAACTGCAGACACAACCTCCATTTTCAAAAGCATCGTTAAAAAACATCTGATCTCACTTACTGGTAGCTAACCACATGAAAACTACTTTATCTTGCCCATATTCACAACAAAATTACACTTATTGATATCTGTGATTTCCCCTTAATTTGCACATGACTGTAACCAAGATTCTAATACAACTATTGCTTCATAATTCTTAAGCTAGTCATAAGTTTGCCTAAGACATTCCAATATAGAAACTGTATCATGCCAACACGTCACCATTTCTATTAATATATAAACTAATTGTTAAATTCTTAAATTTTTATACAACCTCAATTTTGTAAACCTAGTTAATCACTACAATTACCTAACCTTAATACCAGTATAATCATTGTGTCACTATAGAGTAAGATCTAGTATAAGACTGCCTGAAATGCCTAGGCATACCTAGGCATATTATTGGCCTTCTTGTAATAAATAACTCATAAAATGTATTAATAACATAATATGTAAACCCCACTTTGTAATATTATCAGAAATAAAGTTGATTTGATTTGATTTAGTATCTCTTAGTTTTGTTCAACTTTTGGGTGTCTTCAGGTCCTTTTGTTTTATCTCCTCTTGTTTCAGTGAATGTCTTAGAATAATAGTTGTTTGGACTTTCTTATTAGTTTGGTGAGGACTGTTATTTAGTTTTTACTAAGTTATTTAGTTATTAAGAACAGTCTATATTTTTCATAGTAATGTTTCTTATCTGTGGATGCTGTTTGTAAGCCACAGGCAACCTAGTTATTTAGGAGTGATCTGCTTAGTTCTTATGGGACAATGTTCTACAGTCTATGCATTTTTTGTAGGAAAATTTCTATCCATTCATTAACAGATCTGGCATCGGTAAATTCTGTGGGCCAGTCAGCTGAACTTTATGCTGCGGTGAAGTTATTCATTGATGCCACATCATCGTGGAGTCGAAATGAGATTTTACTATAGTCCTTTGGTTGCTTAGAAATGTTTGTTAGGAGGAAGGTTGGGTAGTGGTCAGTACTGTTGTCAGTGATTATCTCAGCTATGAGGGGATCAAATATATTTATCCATACATGGTTGCACTCATCTCGGTAAACCTTATTAGTTTACTTATAGCTGGTATGAGTAGTGAATTGTTCATACTATTAATGATATCAGTAACTGGTTGGTCATATTCTTGGCCAAGGTTAATGTTGAAGTCTTCAGATAGTGTTTGTTTATTTGACTGTTATTAGGATTTTAAAGTTTTCACTAAAATTTGACATACATTTACAGTGGACCCCCGGAAATTGGTCGGTTTGATTATCGGCCAGCTCGGTTATCGATCACTTTTTCGGCCCAATTTTTCCCCGATTATCAGCCCGCGTACCAGACCTGTCTGCCTGCCCCGCGCTTGCGCGCCTTGCCATGCAGGCGTCGTGAGCCAGTCTAGCGTTGTTTACCTTTGAGTGAACATTACCCAGCGTCCTCATTCAAACATTTCACAATAATTTGATTGTGTTTATTGATTGTCACTGTGAAATAAGTCACCATGGGTCCAAAGAAGCTTCCTAGTGGCACCCCTGTGGTACAGAAAGTAAGGAACACCATTGAACTGAAGAAGGAGATAGTTGAAAAATATGAGAGTGGCGTACGTGTGGGGGGGGGGGCTTGCCAGGATGTATGGAAAAAACAAATCTACTATCACCTCTATCTTGGCAGAGAGAAAAGAAATCAAGGAAGCTGATGTTGCAAAAGGTGTTAATGTGTTTGCCAAAAATAGATCAAAAACAGTGGATGAGGTTGAGAAGTTGTTGGCGGTGTGGATCAACGAAAAACAGATAGCGGGTGATAGTGTTTCCATGGCGATAATTTGCGAAAAGGCAAGGCAGTTGCACGCAGATCTTGTCAACAAAATGCCTGGAACCAGTGCTGATGTGAGTGATTTTAAGGCCAGCAAAGGCTGGTTTGACAGATTTAGGAAACGTAGTGGCATACACAGTGTTGTAAGGCATGGTGAGACAGCCAGTTCAGACAAACGTGCTGCTGAAAAGTTTGTGTCTGAATTTAAGGGGTTTGTAGACACTGAAAAATTCAAACCTGAACAAGTGTTTAATTGTGATGAAACAGGCCTCTTTTGGAAGAAAATGCCAAAGAGGACCTACATTACTCAGGAGGAAAAGGCACTGCCTATGAAAGACAGGCTAACTTTCATGTTCTGTAGTAATGCTAGTGGAGATTTTAACGTGAAGCCTTTACTGGTGTATCACGCAGAAAATCCCAGAGTGTTCAAGAAAAACAATGTCAACAAGGCGGGAGAGATACATTATTATATACACATGGAAAATTCTCGAGGGCTTAGTACCAAACTTGCACACAAAAATCACTCCCTACGAAAGCAAAAGACTCGGCAGGCGATGTAACATTCCCCCAATGAAGAGCAGGGGTGCCACTAGCACGTTGAGGGACAACACAATAAGTGTGAGGGGCCCAAGATTGTTCAACTGCCTCCCAGCATACATCAGGGGGATTACCAACAAGCCCCTGGCTGTCTTCAAGCAGGCACTGGACAGGCACCTCAAGTCGGTACCTGATCAGCCGGGCTGTGGTTCGTACGTTGGACTGCGTGCGGCCAGCAGTAACAGCCTGGTTGATCAGGCTCTGGTCCAACAAGAGGCCTGGTCACGGACCGGGCCGCGGGGGCGTTGACCCCTGGAATTCTCTCCAGGTAGACTCCAGGTAAGAGTAAATTGTGTGTGTTTTGGAAGGCTAACACTAAGGCATGGGTCATGAAGCACATTTTCCTGGAATGGTTCACTGAAGTGTTTGGCCCGTGTGAAAAAATACCTACAGGAAAATAAATTGGGACTCAAGTGCCTCCTGGTACTGGACAATGCTCCTGCTCATCCTCACAACTTGGCAGACTTTTTGTCTGATGAGTTCAGTTTCATCACAGTGAAGTTCTTGCCTCCAAACACCACTCCTCTCATCCAGCCCATGGACCAGCAGGTCATTTCTAACTTTAAAAAACTCTACACCAAATCAGTGTTTCAAAAGTGCTTTGAAGTGACCTCGGACACTCAGTTGACCCTAAGAGAGTTCTGGAAAGATCAAGACATTGAACTCTGCTTGGAGTCAATTGTGGCCAGGTTGTGTCCAACAGAGGAATTTTGAAGGGTTTGAGGCTGACCCTGACCCTGATGACCCTTTGCCTGTTGTGGAAGGTATTGTGGCATTGGGTAAGTCCCTGGGGGTTGGATGTGAGTGGCGAGGATGTGTAAGAGTTGGTGGAGGACCACAGAGATGAGCTAACCACTGAAGAGCTGCAAGAGCTTCATCTGGAACAGCATCAGACCAGAGTAGAGGAAATTGATTCACAGGAAGAGGAAGATAGACTGGAGGTGCCTTCTTCACGGATTAAGGAAATTTGTTCAATGTGGAATGAGGTGCAGTTTTGTTGAAGAATTTCACCCTGTGCAAGCTGAAATAAGCCATCTCTGCAACAAGTTCAGTGACAGAGCCATATTTCACTTCAGAAACATGTTAAAGAGGCGCCAGAAAAAGAGCACTCTTGACAGTTATTTTTTGCGACTGGGATCTAGTGACTCTCAAGTTGGTCCTAGTGGGATTAAAAGACAAAGAAGGGAAGTAACCCCAGAGAGGTACTTGTTACCTGAAGTCCTTTTCGAGGGGGATTCCCCTTCCAAACAATGAATACTCCCTCCCCCTCTCCTCCTCCCTATTTTCCAGATGCCAGCAAGTCTCTTCAATAAAGGTAAGTAAATGTTATTTTAAATGTAAATTTATAAATTTAATATTGTATGTAGTATTTATGTGTGTTTTGTGTATGTAAAACTATAGTTAATCTTTAAAAAATGTATTTTTTTGTGAATATTTTTGGGTGTCTGGAATGGATTAATTGTATTTACATTATTTCTTATGGGAAATAATGGTTCAGAAATCGGGCAGTTCGATTTTAGGCCTAGTTCCTGGAACGGATTACGGCCTATTTCCAGGGGTCCACTGTAGTTATTCAGGTCTGCTTGATCTCCTTTGTGGATCGGGGTGACCCTCGCTATTTTAAGAATTGGTGGCAGTACTTGAGATGCTTTTTTGTACATAATAGGTGGTAAGTTATTTAACCCTTTGACTGTTTCGGTCGTATATATACGTCTTATGAGCCAGTGTTTTTGACGTATTTATACTCCAAAATTCTAGCAGCTTCAAATCAAGCAGGAGAAAGCTGGTAGGCCAACATGTAAGAGAATGGGTCTATGTGGTCAGTGTGCACAGTATAAAAAAAATCCTGCAACACGCAGTGCATAATGAGAAAAAAAAACTCCGACCGTGTTTTTGGATTATAACGTTGACTTTGAGGTGTATTTTCGTGTAGTATTTATGGTTGTATTCTCGTTTTCTTGGTCTCATTTCATAGAATGGAAGACATATTACAGAAATTAAAATGATTTGGATTCGTTTCACGAAGAAAAAGACCTTGAAATTGAGCTCAAAGTAGCAGAAATGTTTGATTTTTGCCGATATTCATGAGTAACCAAATGACGTCATTGTCCAATAAGTGTCCAACTAGCCATTCTAATATGCAGTCACGAATGGGTTGTCATTGTTTTATACAATTATTACAATAATGCAGTAGTCTGCATAACAGTAAATTTTATATTTTTTGTGTGAATAAAAATTCATAATAGAAATGGAGACATGACTGATGAACAGAGAAAATGTTATTTTAGTGCCAGGAATGTCTGCATTGTTCATTATGGACTCAATTTTGAAATTGCCATCTTTTTTAATTTGCGTGAAATTGGCCAAATTGCCAATTTCTGTGAACTTTATTGGGTAGTTTAAATCAGTAAATGGGTAGTTTCTTGTACTCAATCAATAGAAAAAATGTAGTTCTAAAGAAATAGCTATGAGTTTGGTTGACTGGAACAATGGAATTGGCCGAAAATAGGGCTCAAAGTGCGTAAATATTGCCGACATCTCTAACTTTGCGAGAGCGTAATTCCGTAAGTTTTAAATCAAATTTCATACTTTTGGTGTCATTAACATCGGGAAAAGATTCTCTATCATGTCATAAGATTTTTTTTTTTTTAAAAATTTGCAACACAGAGAGAGACTTTAGGATTTGGGGTCGCGACAGTCAAAGGGTTAAATCTCCTGCCTTATTTTTTAGTGTGTTGATGATAAGTGTTGTTGGTGTAAGTAAGTTTATTCAGGTATACACAAATACAGTTACATAGATTATCATACATAGCAGCATATGTGTAGAAAACCTAGGATAACCCAAAAAAGTCAGACAGAGTGACTTATTTCTATTGGGGTCCATTTAATACCGTAATATTATACACTGTAGGAGATATGTTATTATACTTGTGGAAACTTTTTTAGTCACTAAAAGTTCCACAGGGTAAGTGAGCCGTTAGGAGCCTTAAACATACCGTGGATCGGCCCTCGGAGTTTATGAACCCACACACCCAACAAAACATACACGTTCAAAGTTAACGAAGGTAACGATTGTGTACATTTTTAATTGATAGTTTATTCACCTGGAAAGCCTAGGAAAGTTTGTACAGTTTAGAAGCTAATATTAGGATTATTAAGGCAGATACAGGTATTAAAACTGTAGCTCACCCTAATATAGGTAGTTATAGGCCTGAATAGCCAAGCATTGGATTACTGTTGTGAATGAACCTGTGGCAGCTACACATGAATCAGACAGCGTGGGACTGAGATGCGGCCCACGTTCTTACCAGACAGACTCGACCGAAGAAGACGTGCTGTGATCAAGCAAGCATTTCCCCACGTGACCCAACATCTGTCTGGGGCCACGGAGGAGATATCC
>WNWK01039779.1:0-17287 GCA_009830355.1 Cherax destructor
CTTGGAGCGCTCCCCTCTGCTGAGACGCCCCCTCTGCGAGACCCCCTCTCTGAGACGCTCCCCTCTGCTGAGACGCTCCCTCTGCTGAGCCCCTCTGCTGGACCTCCCTCTGCGGACGCTCCCGACCTCCCTGCGAGCGCTCCTGTGGACCTCCCTCTGTGGGACGCTCCCTTGCTGAGACCTCCCTGCTGGGCCCTCTGCGCCCCCTCTGAGCCCCCTCGCTGACGCTCCCTCTGCTGGACGCTCCCTTGCTGAGACGCTCCTCCCTCTGCTCCCTCTGGAGCTCCGCTCTGCTGAGACGCTCCCTGCTGGGACCCCCTCTGCTGGACCCCCTCTGCTGAGACCCCCCTGACGCCCTCACCTCCCTCGGGACGCTCCCTCTCTGGACGCTCCCCTCTGGACGCTCCCTCTCGGACGCTCCCTGCTGAGACGCTCCCCTGGACCTCCCCTCTGCTGAGCGCTCCCCGTGGCCTCCCTCTGCTGGCGCTCCCTCTGCTGGACGCTCCCTCTGGAGACGCTCCCTCTGCGGACGCTCTCTGCACGCCGCTCTCAGGCTCCCTCTGCTGAGACGCTCCTCTGCTGGGCACTCTCGGACCTCCCTCTGTGGACCTCCCTCTGCTGAGACGCTCCCCTCTGCGAGACGCTCCCCTGAGACGCCCTCGCTGGCGCTCCCTCGCTGCCCCTCTGCGGACGCTCCTCTGCTGGACCCCTCTGAGACTCCCTCTGCTGGCGCTCCCTTGCTGGACGCTCCGCTCTGCGGCCCCCTCTGCTGAGCGCCCTCTGCTGGACCCCTTCTGAGCGCTCCTGCGAGACGCTCCCCTCTGCTGAGACGCTCCCTCTGCTCTGCTGAGACCCCTCTGGACGCTCCTCTGCAGACGCTCCCTCGCTCGCCCTCTGGACGCTCTCTTGAGACGCTCCCTCTGCTGGGACCTCCCCTCTCTGCGCTCCCTCTGCTGAGCGCTCCCCTCTGCTGGACGCTCCTCTGCTGACCCCTCTGCTGGACGCTCCCTCTGCTGGACGCTCCCTCTGCGAGACGCTCCCCTCTGACGCCTGCACGCTCCCTCTGCTGAGACGCTCCCTCTGCTGAGACGCTCCCTCTGTGGACGCTCCCTGCTGAGACGCTCCCTCTCTGAGACGCTCCCTCTCTGGACGCTCCCTGCTGGACGCTCCCTCTGCTGGACGCTCCCTCTCTGAGACGCTCCCTCTGAGACGCTCCTCCTGAGACGCTCCCTCTGCTGAGCGCCCTCTGCTGGACGCTCCCTCTGCTGGACGCTCCCTCTGCTGAGACGCTCCCTCTGCTGAGACCCCTCTCCCTCCCTGCTGGACGCTCTCTGCGACGCTCTCTGTGAGACTCCTGCGGACCCTCTGCTGAGCTCCTCTCTGACCCTCTGCTGGATCCTCTGCTGCCCTGCGCCTCCTCCTCTCCCCCGCTGGACCTCTGAGACGCTCCTTGACCTCTAACTCCTGGCGCTCCTGCGGCGCTCCCTACCCCCTGGCCTCCTCTGTGGACGCTCTCTGGCTCCTGCGACCCTCTGCTGGCCTCTTGACCCTCGACGTCTCCGACTCCTCTGCTGGCGCCCTCTTAACGCTCCTCTGCTGAACGCTCCCTCTGCGCCTCCTCTGCTGAGACGCTCCTCTGCTGGAACTCCTCTGAGACGCCCCTCTGGAGCTCCCTCTGCTGACGTCTCTGGACGCTCCTTGCTGGACCTCTTGCTGAGACGCTCCTCTGCTGGACCTCCCTCTCTGATCCCTCTCTGGACTCCCTGCGGAGCCCCTGTGGGCTCCTTGCTGAACGCTCCTCTGCTGGCGCTCCCTCTGGCCTCCTCTGTGGACGCTCCCTCTCTGGACCTCCTCTGCTGAGAGCTCCTGTGGACGCTCCCCTCCTGAGACCCTCCCTCTGGACCCCCTCTTGAGACGCTCCCTCTGCTGGACGTCCTCTCTGGGCCCTTGTGAGACGCTCTCTCTAGACGCTCCTCTGCGGACTCTTGCTGACCTCCTCTGCTGGACCTCCTCTGCTGAGCGCTCCCCTGCTGGCGCTCCCTCTGCTGGCGCTCCTGCTGGGCTCCTCTGCTGGCGCTCCTCTGCTGGAGCTCCTCTGCTGGACCTCCCTCTGCTGGCGCTCCCTCTGCTGGACCTCCCTCTGCTGAGCGCTCCCTCTGCTGAGACGCTCCCTCTCTGGAGCTCCTCTGCTGGACGCTCCTGCTGGATCCTTCTGGCCTCCTCTGGCCTCTTCGACCTCCTCTGCTGGACGCTCCTCTCGAGCGCTCCTCTGCTGCTCCCTCCTGGGCTCCCTCTGGACCTCCCTTGGCCTCCCTCTGTGAGCTCCTCTGCGCCTCCCTCTCTGGCCTCCTCTCTGCGCTCCTTGCTGGTCCTCTGCGGCCTCTCTGCGAACGCTCCCTGGCTCCTCTGTGGCCTCTGCTGGACCTCCTCTGACGCCCTCTGGACCTCCTCTCTGGATCCTCTGGCCTCCTCTGCTGGGCGCTCCCTGTGGACTCCCTCTCTGGCCCCTCTGCTGGCGTCCCTCTGTGGAGCTCCTCTGGCTCCTCTGCTGAGCCTCTGTGAGCGCTCCTCTCGACGCTCCCTTGAGCCTCCCCTGAGCCTCCTGCGAGACCTCCCTCTGCTGGCCTCCTCGGAGACTCCTCTGCTGGGGGGGGGGGGGGGGGGGGGGGGGGGGGGGGGGGGGGGGGGGGGGGGGGGGGGGGGGGGGGGGGGGGGGGGGGGGGGGGGGGGGGGGGGGGGGGGGGGGGGGGGGGGGGGGCCCCCCCCCCCCCCCCCCCCCCCCCCCCCCCCCCCCCCCCCCCCCCCCCCCCCCCCCCCCCCCCCCCCCCCCCCCCCCCCCCCCCCCCCCCCCCCCCCCCCCCCCCCCCCCCCCCCCCCCCCCCCCCCCCCCCCCCCCCCCCCCCCCCCCCCCCCCCCCCCCCCCCCCCCCCCCCCCCCCCCCCCCCCCCCCCCCCCGAGACGCTCCCTCTGCTGAGACGCTCCCTCTGCTGAGACGCTCCTCTGCTGAGACGCTCCCTCTGCTGAGACGCTCCCTCTGCTGAGACGCTCCCCTCTGCTGAGACGCTCCCTCTGTGAGACGCTCCCTCTGCTGAGACGCTCCCCTCTGCTGAGACGCTCCCTCTGCTGAGACGCTCCCCTCTGCTGAGACGCTCCCTCTGCTGAGACGCTCCCTCTGCTGAGACGCTCCCCTCTGCTGAGACGCTCCCTCTGCTGAGACGCTCGCCTCTGCTGAGACGCTCCCCTCTGCTGAGACGCTCCCTCTGCTGAGACGCTCCCTCTGCTGGACGCTCCGCTCTGCTGAGACGCTCCCTCTGCTGGACGCTCCCTCTGCTGGACGCTCCCTCTGCTGAGACGCTCCCTGCCTCTGCTGAGACGCTCCCTCTGCTGAGACGCTCCCTCTGCTGAGACGCTCCCTCTGCTGAGACGCTCCCTCTGCTGAGACGCTCCCCTCTGCTGGACGCTCCCTCTGCTGAGACGCTCCTCTGCTGGACGCTCTCTGCTGGACCTCCCTCTGCTGAGAGCTCCTCTGCTGAGAGCTCCTCTGCTGAGACCGCTCTGCGGGCCCTCTGCTCTGGACGCTCCTCTCTGGACGCTCCCTCTGCTGGACGCTCCCTCTGCTGAGACGCTCCCTCTGCTGAGGGCGCTCCCTCTGCTGAGACGCTCCCTCTGCTGGACGCTCCCTCTGCTGGCGCTCCCTCTGCTGAGACGCTCCCTCTGCTGGACGCTCCCCTCTGCTGAGACGCTCCCTCTGCTGGACGCTCCCTCTGCTGAGACGTCCCTCTGCTGAGACCTCCCTGCTGAGACGCTCCCTCTGCTGAGACGCTCCCTCTGCTGGACGCTCCCTCTGCTGGACGCTCCCTCTGGGACGCTCCCTCTGCTGGGACGCTCCCTCTGACCTCCCTCTGTCTGAGACGCTCCGCTCTGCTGGGACGCTCCCTCTGCTGAGACGCTCCCTCTGCTGAGACCTCCCCTCTGCTGAGACTCCCTCTGCTGGACAGCTCCCTCTGCTGAGACGCTCCCTCTGCTGGGACCTCCTCTGCTGAGACGCTCCCTCTGCTGGACGCTCCCTCTGCTGGACGCTCCCTCTGCTGAGACGCTCCCTCTGCTGGACGCTCCCTCTGCTGGACGCTCCCTCTGCTGAGACGCTCCCTCTGCTGAGACACTCGCTCCCTCTGCTGAGACGCTCCTCTGCTGAGACCTCCCTCTGCTGGACGCTCCCCTCTGCTGAGACGCTCCCTCTGCTGGACTCCCTCTGCTGGACGCTCCCTCTGCTGAGACGCTCCCTCTGCTGGACGCTCCCTCTGCTGAGACGCTCCCTCTGCTGAGACCTCCCTCTGCTGAGACCTCCCTCTGCTGAGACCTCCCTCTGCTGAGACCTCCCCTCTGCTAGACGCTCTCCGCTCTGCTGAGGACGCTCCCTCTGCTGAGACGCTCCTCTGCCCTCTGCTGAGACGCTCCCTCTGCTGAGACGCTCCCTCTGCTGAGACGCTCCCCTGCTGAGACGCCCCCTCTGGACGCTCCTCTGCTGAGACGCTCCCTCTGCTGGACTCCTCTGCTGAGACGCTCCTCTGCTGGGACGCTCCCCTCTGCTGAGACGCTCCGCTCTGCTGAGACGCTCCGCTCTGCTGAGACGCTCCCCTCTGCTGAGACGCTCCCTCTGCTGAGACGCTCCGCTCTGCTGAGACGCTCCCTCTGCTGAGACGCTCCGCTCTGCTGAGACGCTCCCCTCTGCTGAGACGCTCCCCTCTGCTGAGACGCTCCCCTCTGCTGAGACGCTCCGCTCTGCTGAGACGCTCCGCTCTGCTGAGACGCTCCCCTCTGCTGAGACGCTCCCCTCTGCTGAGACGCTCCCCTCTGCTGAGACGCTCCCTCTGCTGAGACGCTCCGCTCTGCTGAGACGCTCCCTTGCTGAGACGCTCCCTCTGCTGAGACGCTCCCTCTGCTGAGACGCTCCTCTCTGAGACGCTCCCTCTGCTGAGACGCTCCCTCTGCTGAGACGCTCCCTGCGCGTCTCTGACGCTCCTGCTCTGTGCTGAGCCTCGCCCTCTGCTGAGACGCTCCCTCGCTGGACGCTCCGCCTAGTCCCCTCTGCTCGCCCCTCTCTGAGACGCTCCCTCTGCGAGCCCCTCTCTGAGACGCTCTGCTGGGACCTCGCGGCTCCCTCTGCTGGGACGCTCCCTCTGCTGAGCGCTCCCTCTGCGAGACGCTCCTGGGACGCTCCTGCTGAGACGCTCCTGCTGGACGCTCCCTCTGCTGGACGCCCCTCGCTGGCGCTCCTCTGCTGACGCTCCCTCTGCTGAGACGCTCCCTCTGCTGAGACTCCCTCGCTGAGCGCTCTGCTGAGACGCTCCCCGCTGGCGCTCCCTCTGCTGAGACGCTCCCCTCTGAGACCTCCCTCGCTGGACGTCCCTCGCTGAGACGCTCCCTCGCTGAGACGCTCCTCTGCGAGACGCTCCCCTCTGCTGAGACGCTCCCTCTGCTGAGACGCTCCTCTTGAGACGCTCCCCTGGACCCCTCCTGAGAGCTCCTCTGCTGGACGCCCTCTCTGCCCTTGCTGACTCCCTCTGCTGGACCCCCTCTGCTGAGACGCTCCCTCTGCTGAGACGCTCCCTGCTGAGAGCTCCCTCTGCTGAGACGCTCCCTCTGCTGAGACGCTCCTCTGCTGAGCTCTCTGCTGAGACGCCCTCTGCTGGACGCTCCTCTGCTGAGACGCTCCCTCGCTGAGCGCCTCGACGCTCCTCCTGAGACGCTCCGCTCTGCTGAGACTCCCTCTGCTGAGACGCTCCCCTGCTGAGACGCTCCTCTGCTGAGACGCTCCTCTGCTGGACGCCCCGCTCGCTCCTCTGCTGGACGCTCCCTCTGCTGGACCTCCTCTCTGAGACGCTCCCCTTGCTGGACGCTCCTCTGCTGAGACCTCCCTGCTGGACCCCTCTGCTGGCGCTCCGCTCTGCTGAGACGCTCCTCTGCTGGCCTCCCTCTGCTGGACGCTCCTCTGCTGGCGCTCCCTCGCGGCCTCCTCTGCTGCGCTCCTCCGGGCCCTCTGCGGCCTCCTCTGGCTCCTCTTGGACCCTTGCTGCCCCTGCTCCTCGCTGGCCTCTCGCTCCTCCCTCTGAGACGCCCCTCTGCTGAGACGTCCCTCGCCTCCGCTCTGAGCTCGCTCCTGCTCCTCTCTGGGACGCTCCCTCTGCTGAGACTCCCTCTGCTGAGACTCCCTGTGCCGCTCGCTGAGACGCTCCTCTGCTGAGACGTCCCTCTGCTGAGACGCTCCCTCTGCTGGGCTCCCTGCGAGACGCCCTCTGCGACTCCTGCTGAGACGCCTCTCTGCTGAGACGCTCCCTTTCAGACGCTCCTCTGCTGAGACGCTCCCTCTGAGACTTGCTCGCTCCTGGACGTCCTCGCTGAGACGCTCCCTCTGCTGAGACGCTCTCTGCTAGACGCCCCCGCTGGACGCTCCCTCTGCTGGACGCTCCCTCTGTGAGACGCTCCTCTGAGACGCTCCTCTGCTGAGACGCTCCCTCTGCTGAGACGCTCCTCTGCTGAGACGCTCCTCTGCTGAGACGCTCCGCTCTGCTGAGACGCTCCCTCTGCTGAGACGCTCCCTCTGCTGAGACGTCCCTCTGCTGAGACGCTCCCTCTGCTGAGACGCTCCTCTGCTGAGACGCTCTCTGCTGAGACGCTCCCTCTGCTGAGACGCTCCTCTGCTGAGACGCTCCCTCTGCTGAGACGCTCCCTCTGCTGAGACGCTCCCTCTGCTGAGACGCTCCTCTTCGCTGAGACGCTCCTCTGCTGAGACGCTCCGCTCTGCTGAGACGCTCCCCTCTGCTGAGACGCTCCCTCTGCTGAGACGCTCCCTCTGCTGAGACGCTCCCTCTGCTGAGACGCTCCCCTGCTGAGACCCTCTGCTGAGACGCTCCTCTGCTGAGACGCTCCCTCTGCTGAGACGCTCCCTCTGCTGAGACGCTCCTCTGCTGAGACGCTCCCTCTGCTGAGACGCTCCTCTGCTGAGACGCTCCCTCTGCTGAGACGCTCTCTGCTGAGACGCTCTCTGCTGAGACGCTCCTCTGCTGAGACGCTCCCTCTGCTGGAGACGCTCTGACTCCCTCTGCTGAGACGCTCCCTCTGCTGAGACGCTCCTCTGCTGAGACGCTCCTCTCTGAGACCTCCTGCTGAGACGCTCCCTCTGCTGAGACGCTCCCTCTGCTGGACGCTCCTCTGCTGAGACGCTCCTCTGCTGAGACGCTCCCTCTGCTGAGACGCTCTCTGGCCTGCTCGCGAGACGCTCCTCTGCTGAGACGCTCCTCTGCTGAGACGCTCCCCTCTGCTGAGACGCTCCCCTCTGCTGAGACGCTCCCTCTGCTGAGACGCTCCTCTGCTGAGACGCTCCCTCTGCTGAGACGCTCCTCTGCTGAGACGCTCCTCTGCTGGCTCCTGCTGAGACGCTCCTCTGCTGAGACGCTCCTCTGCTGAGACGCTCCCTCTGCTTTTTTTTTTTGGGGGGGGGGGGTGAGACGCTCCCTCTGCTGAGACGTCTCCTCTGCTGAGACGCTCCCCGCTCTGCTGAGACGTCCTCTGCTGAGACGCTCTGCTGCTGAGACGCTCCTCTGCTGGAGACGCTCCCTCTGCTGAGACGCTCCCTCTGCTGAGACGCTCCCTCTGCTGGGACGCTCCCTCTGCTGGTGGCGCTCCGCAATCTCAACAAGGGTGGACGTCTCCTGAGGCTGGGCAATCAGAGGAAGTAATCTCAGAGGAGCAATCTGTGAAATTCAAAACGATCAGCAGAGGAGCGTCTCAGCTGGAGGCGCATCACTCAGCTGAGGCTCAACAGGAGCGGGGGGGCCTCGGGGAAAACCCCGCGAGGCGGGTCTCCTTTTGGGGGGCTCTCAGCAAGGGGGGAAATTTGGGGGCCCGGGGAGCTGGGGGGTTTTTAGCCCCCGGCGCTGGGAAGGGGGCTCCCCCCCGGGAACCCCTTTCTGGCAAAAAGGGGGGCATCTCGGCAGAGGGCGTCCAGGGGAAAGTGGGGGCGTCCAGGGGGCCCCGGGGGGGAAGGGGGCTCCAGAAAGCTCTCGGGGGAGGGGCGTCAAGGGGAAGGGGGGGGGCTCGTGAGGGCCTCGCGGAGAGGAAAAATCTCCGGCAGGCCCTTTTGGGGGAATCTTTTTTGGGGGAGGGAATCTCATGAAATCAGCAGGGGAAGGGGGGAAAACTCAGCAGGGAACTCCCAGCGGAAAAGGGGTCTCCCCGGGGAGGGGAGGCTTATTTAAGGGGGCTCAGCCAAAAGGGGGCCGGAAGGGGGCCGTTTGCTTGGAAAAAAAAGGGAAACTCAGCAGAGGAAACGTCTTTGGCAGAGGGGCTCTCAGCAGGGGGGCTCTCAGCGTTACAGGGGCAACGGGGCGCTCCAGAAAGGGCCCCTGGGAGTTTTTGGCGGGGGAAAAAAGGGTGGAAAAAAGGGGTCTCAGCGGGGAAAAGGACGTCTCCGGGGGGGCCCAAAAGGGCCCCCCCGGGGGGGCCTCCGGGGGGGGGGGCGTCCCAGCAAGGAAAAGGGGGGAACCCCCGCGGCGGGCCCCCCCCCAGCAGGGGCCCCCTCTCAGCCTGAAAGGGGGGGTCTCCCCAAGAAAGGAAAAAAAGTCTCCCAACCGGGGGAAAAGGAAAAGGGGGCAGCCAGGGTCGGGGCCCGGGGGGGGGGGAAAGGGGGGGTCTCAGCAGGGAGGCCCCCCTTTTCCCCCCGGAAGGGGCCCTCTCCCGCTGAAAAAGGGGGAATCCTTTCCGGGGGGGGGCCAAAGGGGAAAAAGGCCAAAAAGGGGGCCCCCGAGGAAAAATCTCCGGCTGGGAAAAAGGGGCTCGGGAGAAACCGGGGAAAATCCCGGGGAAAAGGGGGGGCTCAGCGGGGAGGGTTTGTCCAACAAAGCGTTCCCAGGAGCCCCTCTCCCAAAAAAAGAGGGGCCCCCCCCCCCCAACAAAAAACTAAAAGGGGGGTCCCCAAGGGGGTCAACGGCGGGGGGAAAAACGTCTCCCCGGAAAAAGGGGGGATTTTTGGGGTCTCGAGAGGGGCAGGCCAGCAAAAAACCGGCACAGGCTGGGGGGGGGGGGGCCCCGGGTCGGCGGGGAAAAATCTCGGGGGGGCCGGTTTTTCAGAAAAGGGCGTCTCAGCCGAGGGGGCATCTCCAAAAAGGAGAGGGGAAAAACTCCCGGGGGGGAAAAACCCGGGAAAGGGGTCCCGGGGGAAAAGGGGGGGGGGCCCGGGAGAGGAAAATCTCAGGGAAAGGGGGGAACCCCAAAAGGAGGCACATCTCAGGAAGGAGACGTCTCGAAAAGGGGGGGCCAAAAAAGGAAAACCCCGAGAAAAAGGGTTTTTCAAAGCAGGCGCCGGGCTCCAAAAATTTAAAAAGGTTTTCGAGTTTGGGAAAAAGCAAAAAAACCCGGGGGCCCCCCAAAAATTTTTCCCGGGGGAAAGGGGGGCTCCCGCAAAGGAACTCCCGGGGGAAGGGCCCCTCTCAGCGGAGGAGGGCGTCGGCCCCCGGAAAAGGGGGGTTTAACGGCGTCTCCAGAGGGAGCTTCTCCAAAAGGCCAAGGGGGGTTTTCCGGGGGGGGGGGTCTCCCCGGGCCCCGGGGGGGTCTCGGGGAGCCCCCCGGGGGTCTCAACCAAAAGGGAAAAATCTCCCCCCCAAAAGGAGCAGGAAAGGGGAAAGGGGGCTCCAAAAACCCGAGGGGATCTCAGCGGAGGCGTCCCCGGCAAAAGGGGGGCAAGGGGGAAAAGGGGGTTTTTAGCCAGAGGACGTCTCAGCAAGCCGGGCCTTTAGCCCCGGGGTTTTTAGGAAAAGGCATCTCAAACCCAGAGGGGAAGGCCCCCCCCAAGGAAAAAGGGGGGCGTCTCGGAAACCGCGGAAGAACGTCTCCCGGGGGGGGGAGGGTGGAAGCCCCCAGAGGGGGCGGCGTCTCGGGGAAAGCGTTCAACAGAGAAACGTCCAACAGGTAAAAAATTTAGCGGAAGGGGTTTTTGGGGGAAACGTGGTCTCCCCGGGGGGGGGAGGGCCCCCGAAACAATCTCAGCAGAGGGGGGAATTTGGGCCGGGGGCCCCTGGAGGCGCGTCTCAGCGGGGGGCCCCCAGCTGAGGGGGGCGGCCCGGGGGGAGCCCCTTCCGGAGGGGCTTTAAACTCCAAAAAAGGCGTCTCCCGGGTTAGACCAAGGGGTTCAGAGGGGGTCCGAGGGAGGGATCTCCCGCCAGGAAAAAACGTTTTTCGAAACCAGGGAATTTTTGGCAGGCCGGCTGAAAAAAGGCTCGGGGAAAGGGAAATTTTTCAGGGGAAAAATGTCTCGGGGGGGGGGGCAATCTCAACAAAAAGGCCCCCCCAGAGGAGACTGCAAAACTCCAGCAAAAAGGGGCCAGGAACAGACTCTCGGGGGGGGGCGTCTCAGCCGGGGCTGGGGGCCAGGGGGGGGAGGCATCTCAGCGGGGGAGCGTTCCCCCGGCTGGGAAAAAGGGTGCCGGGGTGGGGCGGGCGGGTTTTTGGGGGGGGGTCTCCCGGAGAACGTCTTTGGGGCAGGCTCCAAAAAGAAAAGGGGGTCTCCGGGGAAAAAGGGGGTCTCCCCGGGGGGGGGGGCGTCTCGGGAAGGGGCTCTCAGGGGGACTCGGGAGGGGGCCGGGGGGTTTTTCAAAAGGAAACCCCGGGGGGGTCTCCAAAGGGCGGGAGGAGGCGTCCGAGGGAGCCTTTAGCAAAAAGGGGCGTCCGGGGAGGTGGGCGTCTCAGCAGAGGGGCCTTTGGCAGGGAAAAATCTCCCCCAAAAGGGCGTCTCCGGGGGGGGGGTCTCGGAGGAGGCTCTCGGGGGGGGGTCAGCAGGGGGGCGTCTCAGGCCCCGGGCTCGGGAAGGGGGGGGGCTGGAAAAGGGCCGGGCAAAAGGGCGTCGGCGGGGAGGTCCCAGGGGGCTCCGGGGGGAGGGGGCCCTCTCGGCTGGGGAAGCGTCTCGGGGGGGGAAAGGGGCCCCTCTCGGCGAAAAGGGGGGTCTCCAAAGGCGCAAAGGGAAACCGGCGGTCTCCGGGGAACCCAGGGCCCCCGCGAAACGTCTCGGCAGGGGCCCCGGGGGGGAGGGGCTCGAGGGGGGGGTTTTCCCAAAGGAAACGTCTCGGCGGAAACTCGGGGAAGGGGGAAAAGGGAAAGGGAATCTCGGCAGAAGGGGAAGAGGCCTCAGCAGAGGGGGCCCGGGGAAGGGGGGGCCCTCTCAGCAGAAAAGAAGGGGTCCGGCCCGGAAAGGGGGTCCAAACAGGGAAATCTCAGCGGAAAAGGGTTTCAGCGGGGCTTTTTTCCGGGGGGTCAGCCGGGGAAGGGGGGAAAACGTCTCGGAAAAGGGGGGATTCCCCAGAGAAGGTTTTTGAGAAAAGGGGGAAAAGGGGGCCTTCCCGCCCCCAAAAGGGAAACCCTCTCAGCAGAAACTCTCGGAAACGGGGGTCCAACGGGGAAAAAACTCGCAAAGGCGATTTTCAGCAAAAAGGGGGGCTCGGGAGGAAAAGGGGGGTCTCAGCAAGGAGGCCCCAGGGAAAGGGGTCCCGAAGGGGGTCGGGAAGGGGCTTTCGGGGGGAAAATCTTTAGCCAAAAGGGGGGGTCTCAACGAACGGGCGTCTCCGGGGGGCGTCTGGAAGGGAGAGGGGGGGGTCTCCCCGGTGAGGCAAAATCTCAGTCCCGGCAAAAAAGGCCAATTTTTCAGAGGGGGCGTCTCGGGGGAGGGGCCGGGGGGGCCCATCTCGGGGGAGAGCTCTCGGGGAAAAAGGGGGCCCCCGGCAGAGCGAACTCGGGAAAGGAAACGTCTCCGGGGGAAGCCCTTTTCCCCCCCGAGACGTCTCGGGGGGCCTCCGAAAGGGGGGGGTCTCCGGGGCGTGGGCAGCAGAGGGAACCTCCCCGGGAGGGAGGCCCCGGGCTGGGGGCCGGGGGGATCTGGCCCGGCTCCCGCGGGGGAAAAGGGCGTCTCGCGGGGAAACCCAATCTCAGCAAAAAATTTTCAACAAAAAGGAGCTCTCGGGGGAAAAAACCCTCCTTGAAAAGTTTAGCAGAAGACTCTCGGCAGGCCGGGGGAAACTCAGCAGGAAGGGGTTCCCCGGGGAGGAAAGGTTTGCTTTTTGGAGAGACTCGGGGGGGAAAAAGGGGTCTCAAAAAAACGGAGCCTCTCAAGCCAAGGCTCCCCCAAAAGGGGGGGGGTCTCCCGCCCAAAGGCGAAGAAATCTCAAAAAGGGGGGGCCGTTTGGGGGGGAGCGACCCGGGGGGACTCCAAGGGAGAAAAGTCTTGAGGAAAAACCCGCGGGGGGAAAAGGGGCTCAGGAAAGCGTCTCAGGAAAGGGGCGTCTCAGCGGAAAAGGGGGGGGGCGGGCCCCCTCGGGGAAAACCCCTTTTCCCCGGGGTTGTAAAACAAACAGGGCTTTTTAGCGGGAAAGGGGTTTTTGGCCCCCAAAACCCCCCTCGGGGGAGAACGCCGGCGGGGTCAGAAAAGGGGGGAAAAATCAGCAAAAAACCTCAACGAAAGAGGCGGCCCCGCAGAAGAGAGGGAATCGGGGGGGGGGTCTCAGCAAGGAGGCTCTCAGCAGAGGCGTGCAAAAAAAGGAGCCCACCAGGGAAAAAAGGAGGTCTCAGCTGGGGGAAAAACCCCGGGGGGGCCTCTCAGCAAAAAGGAATCCAGCAGAGGAAAAGGCCCGCGGGAGGTGTCCAGCAAGGAAGCTCTCCAGAGGGGTTCCCCCCGGAGGGAAAGCGGTCTCGGCGGGAAAAAAACCAAGGGAAAATCTCAATGAAAAGGGAGCAAAACTCGGGGGGCCGCTTTGGCGGGGGGGATCTCGGCGAAGCAACTCTTTAGGGGAGGGAAGGGGGTCCCCAAAAAAAACCCCCAAAAAAGGGGGCTCGGGAGAGCCCGGGGGGCGCGGAAAAAGGCCTCGGGCCAGAAAAAAGCAGGGGCGTTTTTCCCCGGGGGGGAAGGGGCGTCTCGGGGGGGCCCCTCCCCCAGGGGAAACCCCCAGGGGTCTCAACAAGGGGGGGGGAAAGGGGGGCTCCCAGAGGAGGGGCCCCCCAGAAGGAGCTCTCAACGGAAATCTCAGCGGGGGGAAAGTGGCTGGGGGGCTCGGGAGAGGGAAAGTGCCCGGAAGGGGCCCCCCAGCAGAGGGGAAAACTCAACAAACCCTCAACAAAAAGGCCCCAAAAAATTCCCAAAAAGAGAAAGTCTTTTTGGAAAAAGGAAAAAGGGCTCCAGGAAAAAGCTCCGAAGAAAAATTTTTCAGAGGAGAGGGGGAAGGGGCGTCTTGGGGGGGGGCGTCTCAGCCAAAATTTTAGCGAAGCGAAAAGGGGGGGGTCAACGGAAAAGAGCAATTTAACAGAAGGGGAAAGTCTCCCGGGGGGGAAAGGGGGGGGCATCTCAGCAGAAAAGGAAAAATCCAGGGAGGAGGGGGTCTCAGCGGGGGAAAACCTTTTTTAGGGAAAGTCTCAACAGAGAAAAGGAAGAGCCCCAAAAAGAAGGCAATCTCCAAGGGGTGGCAGGGGCAGGCGGGTCAGCAGGCGGGCTCGGGGGGGCTGGGGGGAAGAGGAGGGCCCCGGGAGAGGGCCTTTAACGGAAAGGGGGGATCAGGGGAGCCCCAAATTTTAAAAAAACCCAAAAAAAGGAAACGTCTCAAGGGGGGAAAAAGCTTGGCTGGGGGGGAAGCAAATTTTTCAAGAAAACCAGGGGAAGGCTCTCAGGGGGCCGGGAAAAGGTCCCCGGAACCCCCGGGGAATCCGGGGAAACTTCTCCGAAGGAAACTGGCTGGGCGTTCACAAAAGGGGTCTCGGGGAGGGGAAAAAATCTCACAAAGGGGGGCATCCTTTCCCCCAAAAAGGGGCTCCCGGGGGGAAACGGCCCCAGCCAGGGGGGTCTCCGAAGGGAACGGCGTCTCGCAGGGGAGCGGGCTCGGGGAGGTCGAAAAGGGGGGCGTTCCGGAAGGGGGGTCTCGGGCCCGGGGGCATCTCGGGAAAAGCGTCTCAAAAGGGAGCCTCTCAGCGGGGAAAAGCGGCCTCGGGCCAGGGGGCGAAAAACCGGGCGAAACCCCCGGGCCCCCGGGGGGGGGAACTCTCAGGGGGGTCTCAGCGGGGGAAAAAGTCCGGGGGAAGGGTCTCCGGGGGGCGGGGGAAAAATCTCGGGGGAGGGCGTCTCAGCCCAAAGGGAAAGGGAGCCTTTTTCGAAAGGAGGCTTTTCGGGGGGGGGGGCTTTGGAAACTCAGCCAAAAAACCCCCCAAACTCAACGGGGGGAAAGTCCAGCAGAGGGGCGTCAGCAGAGGAGGGGGGGTTTTTAGCGGAAAAGGCCTCAACAGAAAAGGGAAAAAAAATCAGAAAAAAAGGGGGGGGCTCAGCAGAGGAAAAATTTTTAGCAGAGCCTTTTTCAGAGGGGGTTTCAACGGGGGGGTCTCCCAAAAAAAAAAACAGAGGAAAAGGGTCAGCGGAGCTTTTTTCAGAGGGGAACCCCCCCCGGCTGGAGGGCGTCTCCCGTGGGTTTCCAGAGGAGGGTCTCAAAAGGGAAACGGGGGGGAACAGCAGGGAAAAGGCTCGGCCCCCGGAAAAAGGGAAAAACTCTCAGCAGAGGCCCGGGGAGGGGGGTCCCCAAAACCCCCCGGGGGGGCGTCTCGGGGGAAAAGGCTCGGGGGGCGTCGGCGGGGAGGGCCCCCGGGGGGGGAGGCCCCCAAAATTTTTTCCCGGGGGGGAGCTCTCGGCGAGGGCGTCTCCCCGGGGGAAAAAGGGGCTCCAGGCCCCCGGGGGGTCTCCGGGGGAAAGGGCCCCTCCCCGGGGCCTTTTGGGGAGAGGGGGCCCGGGGGCCCCCCGGGAGACAGGGCATCTCAAACAAACGGAAGCATCTCCCGCAAAGAAGGGAGCTTCAAGGGAAGTTTAACGGGAGGGGCATTCCAGGGAGGGAGGGGGGTTTTTAACGAGAGGAACGTTAGGAAAAGGGGACTCCCCCCGGAGGGAATTCGGCCCGGGGCGCCCCCTCAGCAAAAGGGGGGCTGGGGGAAAAAGGGGGGGGGGGAGCTCTCGGGTGAAGGGAGGGGTCTCGGGGGAGGGGGCGTCTCGGGAAGAAAAAAGGGCCCGGGGGGGTCGGCGGGGAAAAAAGCTCCAGCAGAAAAGCGTCTCGCCCGAAAAGGGGTTTGGCGGGAAAAGGGGGGACCCCTCCAGCAGAGGAAAAAGTCCCGCAGAACGGCTCCAGCCGGGGGGAGGCGTGAAAAAGCTTTCTGGGGGGAAAGGGGTCTCCCGCAAAAAAAGGGTTTCCCCAGGGGGGGCATTTTTAGCGTCCGGCTCAGCGGGGAAACTCTCAGAGAGGGGGCGTCTCGGGGGGGGTTTTTCAGCAAAAGAGCAAAAAGGGGTTTTTTTAAAGGGAAAAACAGGTTTGGGAGAGGGCGTCTCAGCTGAAAGGAGGGGCGTCTCCGAAACCCCGGGATTCCGGAAAAAAAGCTCCGCAGTGGGGGAAAAGGGGGCGTCTCAGCAGAAAAGGGAAAAAATCTCAGCGGGGGGGGGAAAATCTCAGCGGGGAAAACCCGGGGGGTCTCGGCGGGGGGGCTCCAACAGGCATCTCAGCGAGAGGAGCTCTCAACCCGGGAAAAAGGGGGGCTTTTTCAGCCCCAAAGGGAAAAAATCTCGCGAGGAGGGGTCTCAACAAGAAAAAACCAGCGGGGGGCCCCAGAAGCGTCTCGGAGAGGGGTTTTCAGGGGAAATCTCGGGGAGAAAAGGGGAAAAACCGTCTCAGCAAGGGGAAAAAACCCCTCCCCCCCGGGGAAAGGGGGAACCCCCCCAAAAAGGACATCTGGAAGGAGCGTCTCCGGGAAAAGGGGGGCGTTTCAGGAGGGAGCTCTCCCGGAGCGTCCCGGCGGGGGGGGATTGGAGGGGCGTCTCCGGAAAACGTCTCAGGGGACTCTCCCGCGAAGGGGTCTCAGCAGAGGGGAGCGTCTCGGGGGGAGCGTCTCGGGAGAGGAGCGTCTCAGCGGGGAGCGTCTCAGCGAGGGCGTCCAGCAGAGGGCTCAGCGGGGGCGTCTCAGCGAGAGGAGCGTCTCGCAAGCGGGCGAGGAGCGTCTCGGCGAAGGGAGGTTCAGCGGGAGCGTCTCGCAGAGAAGCGGGCGTCTCGGAGGAAATCTCAGCAGAGAGGAGTCATCCGCAGGAAGGAAACGTCTCCAGCGGACTCAGCAGAGGGGCTCTCACAGAGGGGCGTCTCAGCAGGAGCGTCTAAGCGGAGCGTCTCGCAGAGCGGAGCTCTCCAGGAGGCGTCTCACCGAGGCGTCCAGCAAAGAGGGGCGTCTCGGGAGAGGAGCGTCTCAGCAGAGACGTCTCCCGCGGAACTCAGCAGGAGGTCTCAGCAGAAGGAGCTCTCAGCAGGAGGAGCGTCTCAACGAGGAGCGTCTCGGAAACTGCCTGCAGAAGGGACGTTTAGCGGGGGCGTCTCAGCAGAAGGGGGTCTCGCAAAACCGGCGTCAGAGGAGAGTCCCGGGGGGAACGCGTCTCAGCGAAGGAGGCGTCTCCGGCAAGAGAAGTCTCGCGAAGGACTCTCAGCAAGGCAGGCGTCTCAGCGAGGAACAGGGAGCGTCTCAGCAGAAGGGGAGACATCTCAACAGAGCGGGCGTCTCAGCAGAGGGACGATCTCGCAGCAGAGCGATCTCGGCAAGGCGTCTCCGGCGGCAGAGGAGGGGATTTGGGGAGGAAGCGTCTCAGCAGGCTGGCAAGGTCTCGCGGAAGCAACGTCTCGGGGGAGGGACGTCTCAGCGAAAGGGGGGCGTCTTTGCGGAGGAGCTTTAGCGAGCGAGAGCTCAACGAAGCAGGACGTCTCAGCAGAGGAAGCGTCTCAACAGAGGGCGCTCAGCGAGGAGGGTTCTCAGCAGAGGAGGCTTCCCAGCAGAGAGGCGTCTCAGCAAGGACGTCTCAGATGGGGCACTCAGCAGAGGGCGTCTCAGCAGAGGAGGCATCTCAGCAGAGGGTGCTCAGGGAGGGGAGGCTCTCAGCGGATGGAAGGCCTTTAGCAGAGCAGAAAGCTCAGCGAGGCCGGTGCAGGAGGCTCTCAGCGAGGGGCTGCTGGCTCAGCGGAAATGCGGAAGCCCTCTCGGCAGGGAAACGTCTCAGCAAGAGAGCTCTGCAGAGGAGCGTCAGCAAGGGGGGCGTCTCAGCAAAGGAGCGTCTCAGGGTGGGGGCCTCGCAGAGGAGCGTCTCCAGCAGAGGAGCTCTCAGCAGAGAGACGTCTCAGCGGGAATCTCAGCAGACGTCTCACCGGGGACTCGCGGAGGGGCCCAGCCCCGTCTCCAAAAGGGGGCTCTCCGA
>WNWK01039780.1:0-17285 GCA_009830355.1 Cherax destructor
TAACCGGGGTCCACTGTAGTTTTTGGGGACTATGTTTGGTGAAAGACTGTTGAGTAGACTTCAGGATGTACATGTTTATAGGGGGGCCACAGATATATCAGATAACTTTTTAGTTGTAGCTACAGTGAGATACAGGGATACTGGGAAAATAGAAGCAGCAAGTAAGAGAGGCAAAGGTATATAAACTAAAGGGGGAGGCAGTTGGGTAAGATATAAACAATTGTTGGAGGATATATGGGCTAGTGGGGTATAGGCAATGGGATAGAAGATGTATGGGGTAGGGTTAAGAATGTAGTGTTAGTGTTAAGCAGAAGTCTGTGGTTACGGGAAAAGTGGGTGGGGAGGGAAGGAGAGTGATTGGTGGAATGATGATGTAAAGAGAGTAGTAAGAGAAAAAAATTTAGCATAAGGGGTTTTTTACAAAGTAGAAGTGATGAAAGGGGGGGAGGAGTTTTGGAAAAAAAAAGAGAGGTTAAGAGGGTGAAGCAATGTAAAAGAGAGCAAATGAGAGAGGGGGTGAGATATTATAAACAAATTTTTTGAAAATAAAAAAAAGTTTTGGAGTGAAATTAATAAGTTGAAAGCCCGGGGAACGAATGGATTTGAGGGTTAAAAATAAGAGTGGAGAGTTACTAAATGGAAGTTAGAGGTATCGGGAAGATGGAGGAATATTTTGAGGTTGTTCAATGTTGATGAAGATAGGGAAGCTGTGTTTTCGTGTATGGGGCAAGGGGGAATAACATCTTGTAGAAGGAGGAAGAGCCAGTTGTGAGTGTGGGGTAAGTTCATGAGGCAGTAGGTAGAATGAAAGGGGTAAGGCAGCAGGGATTGAGGGATAAAGATAAAAATGTTAAAACATGTGGAATATTTTTGGAGTGGTTGTTTTTTATTTAATAAATGTATGGAAGAGAGTAAGGTACCTGGGGATTGGCAGAGCATTACCGGGAGCTTACCTGGAGGGGGTTTCGGGTCAGTGCCCCACGGCTCAGTCTGAGACCAGACCTTGTGGTGGATGGGGGTCTGATAAACCAAACTTTTACTGCTGGATGCACGCAAGCTGACGTACGAACCACACCCCGGGTTGGTCAGGTACTGACTTTGGTGCCTGCCCAGTGCCTTCTTGAAGACAGCCAGGGTCTATTGGTACAACACAACCCCACATAAAAAAAGGGGGAGCTTACGACGACGTTTCGGCCCGACTTGGACCATTTAAAAAGTCACACTAACACACAAAACGGGGGAAAGGGGGATTTATAGGCAGGCAGGCATCTTGATCCTCAGTTTCCGAAGCAGAAATTTCCACTCTTCATAATTCATTTTCCCGCCTGGGCTACCCTTCCCATTTCATAGACTCTTTCTCTCGTGCCAAAGGACTTTCTTCTCTCCTAAACCCTCTACTCCTGAGAACCCCCCAGTCCTCTGCCTTCCCTACATCTCTGGTCTTTTAATCTCAGCAACTCTCTCCGTTCCTTAGACATCAAACTTCCCTTTTTCCAGACTAACACTCTTCGCACTAATCTAGTTCATACCCCCCTCCCTCCACAGATTTTTGGTGTCTACTCTATTTCTTGCTCCTCCTGTCCTCTTCAGTACTTCGGGGAAACGGGCCCGATCTCTTTCTGACAGACTCAAGGAGCACAAAAATAGTGTTAGGCTTCCACACTAATAATGCTTTTTTCTGTCATGTCAGAGATCACAGTCATCCTATTGATTGGTCTTCTGCTAAAACGTCTACCCTACGTCCAATTTTTCATAGTCGCCGCCTGGTTGAATCCTCCCTTATACACAACTTTCCCTGTATGAATCTTAGCCCTGGCTTTGTCTCTGTTGATGTTTTCCCCCAAAATTGTTAAATGCTCTAAACTTCAAACCCCGTGACTTACTTGATTCCTTCCCCTTTCATCTCCCCCTTCTCCTTTTTTCTCCTAGGGGTTTTCCTTTTTTCTTTTCTTTTCCCCGTATTTGTCCTTCATTTTTTGCCTTTCCTCCCTCTGTTTTCCGTCCCACCCTTGCAGGCCACTAGCCTCATTGCAGTGCTCCTTCCTAGAATATGACTGTCTCCACTACTACTATTACTACTACTACCATTCCCCTACTTACCCATTATTTCCCCACTCTCTTGTACCCCCCCTGTCTGCCTGCCTATAAATACCCCTTCCTCCCCTCTCTGTGTGTTGTGTGACTTTTAAATGGTCCAAGTCGGGCAAACGTCGTCGAAACTCCTCCCTTTTATATGTGCGGGTTGTGTGTGTATTTTCCAGTCACGGTATTGTGCCTTTTTGTTATTTATTGTCTATTGGTAATCCCTTATGCATGCTGGGAGGCAGTTGAACAGTCTTAGACCCGGGGCCCTTTTTTTTTTATTTCAGGTACTAGTGGCGCCCTTGCTTTTCTTTTGGAAATGTTGCATCTCCTGCCGAGTCTTTTGCTTTCATAGGGAGTGATTTTCTTGTGCAAGTTTGGTACTAATCCCCTAGGATTTTCCAAGTGTATATTATCATGTATCTCTTTTTTCCGGGGTAAAAGGGGAAACAGATGAAGGGCCTTCAAATTCCCAGTAATTTAGGTGCCTTATCGTACTTATTTTGCCATGAAAGTTCTTTTTTCACTCTCCAGGTCAGCAATTTCACCTGCCTTGAAGGGGGGGGTTGTATACCGGATTCCAGCCTAGAGAGAAAAATTTAAAAAAATCAATGGGCAGGCATCCCAGTTTTTTAAAGGGTTTTCATTATCCATCCTATCATTTTCCCCGCAGATGGGGGGATACATTGTTGTGGCCTTTGAAGGCAGATCCCTGACATTATAACTCCCAGGCCTTCACATTACTTTTTTTCTCTATTGTATGGTTATAATTTGTCATATACCCCCACACAGTTTTAATTTCCTCACGTTTTCCATATCTGGTAGTTGAAATTTTTTTTTATTGAACTTCATATTGTTTTGAGGCCCATTTGAAGATTTGGTTTATGTCCGCTTTTGGGTCTTGCGGTGTCTTCAATGGAGGTCACTGTCAGGCAATCCGGTGTCATCCGCAAAGGAAACACGTAGCTATGCACATCTCTGTCTATGTCAGATATGAGGATGAGGAACAGAATGGGAGCGAGTACTGTGCCTTTGGGGAACCCCGAACTTTTCACTGTAGCTCCCCAGTCTTTACTCTGTTTACTATTACAGTGGCCCCCGGGTTACACTATTAATCCGTTCCAGGGGGCAACCCAAACCGAAAATAACTTAATCTGAATCTTTTTCCCCCAAAAAAATAATGGAAAAAAAAAATTAAGGGGCCCGACACCCAAAAGTAAAAAAAAATTCTTTTTTACAAAATAGACTTAAAAATTTCACAGAAACAATGAGAAATATACATAATTTAATCTGTACTACAATACCATGTCACTTACGTTTATTGAAGAGTTGTTGATGTGTGGAAGATGGGAGGGGGAGGAGTTGCTAGTTTTGGGGAAGGGGAAACCCCCTTCCATTAACACTGCAGGTACCAAGTTCTTTTCTGGGTTTACTGGCCTTTTTTTTTAATGCCACTAGGACCAGGTTGAAAACCCCACTGGACCCCTCTAAAAAAAATCTCCCCGGGGAGCTCTTTTTTTGGGGAAATTTTTAAAAACACCCTTTTAAAATGGGATACCACATTGTCATTATACGGGTTTCCCCAGCCAGAACAGCTTTGTTAGGGTGATGGGTCACCCAAAAACCTTTGGGGACCCCCCCCCCAATTCCACAAATCTCCTTAATCATTGAAGAAGGCCTTCCTCCATCTCTGTTCCTCCTCCTCCTCTGAACCATTTTTTGAACTGTGGTCTGTTGTTGCTGTTGCTGTTGAAGCTCTTGCAGATCTTCAGTGGTTATCTCTTCATTGAAACCCCCTCCACCAACTCTTCCACATCCTCAGTACTAACATCCAACCCCATGGACTTGCCCAGTGCCACAATGTCTTCCCAACAGGTTCAGGCTCGGGTTTCCCCAAAGGACTCATCACTAAAACCTTAAAAACCCCCTCTTTGGACACAGTCTGGCCAAAATTTTTCCCCCAGGCAGATTTAAAAAGTCCTGGTAGTCACTCCCCCCAAGCCTTACCTATAAGGTTTACACAATTGGGGATATTGAAATGATCTTTCCAAAACTTTTTTGGGGGTCATATTAATGTCTGTGGTCACTTGAAAGCTTTTTTCAAACATTGTTTGGGGTAAAAGTTTTTTTAAAGTTTGAAATGACCTGGGGGTCCATGGGCTGGAGGAGGGAGTGGTATTAAGGGAACTTCACTGTAATGAACTTAAAGTCCTGCACAATTTGTTCTGCCAAGTCTGGGGGATGACAAGGAGCATTGCCATTATCAGGAGGCACTTAATGGCAAATTATTTTTTTTCGAGTATTTCCCACGGGGGGCCAAACACTTCATGAAACCAATCCAAGAAAATTTCCCCTCTGACCCATGCCCTACTGTTAACCCACATTTCACAAAATTAGCCTTGGCGACACTGCATCTCTTAAACACTCTGGTATTTTCAAGTGATACACCAATAAAGGCTTCACTTTAAAATCCCCCTATCATTGGGACACAACATATAAGTTAGCCTGTTTCATAGGCTTGTGTCCTTGCAGTGCCTTTTCCTCCCGGTAATGAAGGTCCTGTTTGGCATTTTCTTCCAAAACAGGCCTGTTTCATCACAATTGAACACTTGTTGGGGTTGGAATTGTTCAGCCTCTATGTACCCCTGGAATTCCTGCACATATTTTTCAGCTGCACTTTTGTCACAACTGGCTGCCTCACCTACCTTATTACACTGTTATGCCATCCTTCTTAAATCTATCAAACCAGCCTTTGCTGGCTTTAAATTCATTCACTTCCCGCACTCGTTAAATTTTCTTGACGAGATCATCATGCAACTCCCTTTGCTTTTTCAGATATTATCGCCTGCGTAACACTATCTCCTGCTAATTGTTTCTCGTTGATCCACACCAACAACAAATTTTCCACATCTTCCAGCATTGCGATTTTCTGTTTTGAGATCATATTTTCACCTTTTGCAACAACAGCTTCCTTGATTTTATTTCCCTTGGCCACAATGGTAGTGATACTCCTCCACTTTCATATTTTGCTATTATCTCCCTTGTATTTTCGCCTTTCCACAGGGCTGGCACTAGGGGCTTTCTTTGGACCCATGGTGGCTTATTTAGCAGTTGCAAGCACTATAAACAATGGAATAATGACAAAATGTATGGTATGAATCCCTTGTTGGCGGGGTGGGCTTACCGCTGGTAAACAATGGCACACTGACTCCCGGATGGCGCGTTGTGCCATTAGGGCATGTGTACGCGTTCAAGATGAATAGTGTATTCCCGGATCATCGAAACTGAGCCAATATTTTTACGAAAAATTTATCGCTAACCGAATTTAGCGTAATCCGAAGCCATCATAATCCGGGGGGCCACTGTACTCTTGGGTTCTATTTGTCAGGAAGTTATAGATTCATCAACCAACTTTTCCTGTTATTCCTTTATCACACATTTTGTGCGCTATTACACCATGGTCACACTTGTCAAAAAGCTTTTCAAAGGGCTGTGTATACACATCTGTATTTTGTTTATCCTCTACAGCATCCAGGACTTTTTCATAGTGATCCTTTGTATAAAGGCTAAGGGGACAAAAGAGAGTGCAAAAATTATAGGGGAATAAGTCTGTTGAGTATACCTGGTAAAAATGTATGGTAGAGTTATTATTGAAAGAGTTAATTAAGAGTAAGACGGAGAGTAGGATAGCAGATGAACAAGGAGGCTTTAGGAAAGGTAGGGGGTGTAGACCAAGTGTTTACAGGAAACATATAGGTGAACAGTATTTAGATAAGGGTAAAGAGGTTTTGTGGCATTTATGGATTTGGAAAAGGTGTATGACAGGGTGGATATGGATGCAAATTGGCAGATGTTGCAAATGTATGGGAGGTAGGTTAATGAAAGCAGTGAAGAGTTGGATAGTAAGGCTCAGGTTAAAAGTAATTAGGGGGAGAGGGAGATTATTTCCCAGTAAAAGTAGGCTTTAGACAAGGATGTGTGATATCACCATAGTTGTTCAATATATTTATAGATGGGGTTGTTCAATATATTTATAGAGTGCTTGGGTGTTGGCAAGATGTTAGGGTAAAAAGATATAGAATCTAACAAAAGTGGGAGTTGTCACAGTTGCTCTTTGCTGATGACACTGTGCTTTTGGGAGATTCTGAAGAGAAGTTGCAGAGTTGTGTGGTTGAGTTTGGTAGGGTATGTAAAAGAAGAAAATTAAAAAGGGAATATAGGAAAGAGTAAGGTGGTGATAAAAAAATTAGGTGACAAAAGATTGGATATCAAATTGGAGGGGGAGAGTATGGAGGAGGTGAATATATTCAGATATTTAGCAGTGGATGTGTCAGCAGATGGGTCTGTGAAAGATGAGGTGAATCATAGAATTGATGAGGGGAAAAAGGTGAATGGTGCACTTAGGAGTCTGTGGAGACAAAGAACTTTGTCCATGGAAGCAAAGAGGGGAATGTATGAGAATACCAGTGCTCTTATATGGGTGTGGAACATGGGTGGTGAATGTTGGAACAAGGAGAAGGCTGGAGGCAGTGGAGATGTCATGTCTGAGAGCAATGTGTGGTGAGAATATAATGCAGAGAATTCGGAGTTTGGAAATTAGGAGGAGGTGCAGGATTACCAAAACGATTGTCCAGAGAGCTGAGGAGGGGTTGTTGAGGTGGTTTGGACATGTAGAGAGAATGGAACGAGACAGAGTGACTTCGAGAGTGTATAAATCTGTAGTGGAGGGAAGGCGGGGTAGGGGTCGGCCTAGGAAAGGTTGGAGGGAGGGGGTAAAGGAAGTTTTGTGTGCGAGGGGCTTGGATTTCCAGCAAGCATGTGTGAGCGTATTTGATAGGAGTGAATGGAGGCATATGGTTTTTAATACTTGACGTGCTGTTGGAGTGTGAGCAAAGTAACATTTATGAAGGGATTCAGGGAAACCGGCAGGCCGGACTTGAGTTCTGGAGATGGGAAGTACAGTGCCGGCACTCTGAAGGAGGGGTGTAAATGTTGCAGTTTTATAACTGTAGTGTAAAGCACCCTTCTGGCAAGACAGTGATGGAGTGAATGATGATGAAAGTTTTTCTTTTTCGGGCCACCCTGCCTTGGTGGGAATCGGCCGATGTGTTAATAAAAAAAATAAAAAAAAATTCCTAGTTTGGAAATTATGAATTGGTGCGGGATTACCAAAACTATTATCCAGAGGGCTGAGGAGGGGTTGTTGAGGTGGTTCGGACATGTAAAGAGGATGGAAGGAAATAGAATGACTTAGAGAGGTATAAATGTGTAATGGAGGGAAGGTGGAGTAGGGATCGGCCTAGGAAAGGCTGGAGGGAGGGGTAAAGGTGAGGGGCTTGGACTTCCAGCAAGCATGTGAGAGTGTGTTAGATAGAGCGAATGGAGAGAAGTGATTTTAGAACATGACATGCTGTTGGAGTGTGAGCAAGGTAACATTTTGAAGGAATTCAGGGAAACCGGCAGGCCAAACTTGAGTTCTGGAGATGGAAGTACAGTGTCTGCACTCTGAAGGAGGAGTGTTAATGTTTCAGTTTTATAACTGTAGTGTAAGCCCGCCTCTAACAAGACAGTGATAGGGTGAATGATGGTGAAAGTTTTCTTTTCAGGCCACCATGCCTTGGTGGGAGACGCCAATGTGTTAACAAAAATAAAAATGTAATGAATCACACTATGAACCCAGTGAATATGTCTGCAAAATCAGGAGACCAGTGACTACTACCATTCCAAGTGAAACACTACTTCATAATTTAGTAGTGATGTACAGTGAACCCCCGGTGTTCGACGGCGTCGGAGCTCGGCCAAATCGGTGTTCGACGTTTTTTTTTTACAATATTTTTGACTCGGCATAGGCGGCTACTCGGAGTTGGGCGAGTCGGCTATCCGTCCCGGACGCGTACGGTGGCCATGCCCAGCGGGGCTCCAGGCACTCAGTGTGTTATTGTTTACAAGCGAGCGAACACTACCCACGCATCACCCACGCATTCGTACCAATATATTGTCATTATTCCAGTGTTTTTAGTGCTTGCAACGCTAAATAAGCCACCATGGGCCCAAAGAAAGCTCCTAGTGCCAAGCCTGTGGTAAAGAATGTGCAGGGAGTGAAGCATTCATGCAGGGAGTGTAGCATTTATGAAGGGAGTGTAGCATTTATGCAGGGAGTGTAGCATTTATGCAGGGAGTGTAGCATTTATGCAGGGAGGTAGCAAGGATGCAGGGAGTGTAGCAAGGATGCAGGGAGTGTAGCAAGGATGCAGGGAGTGTAGCAAGGATGCAGGGAGTGTAGCAAGGATGCAGGGAGTGTAGCAAGGATGCAGGGGGAGTGTAGCAAGGATGCAGGAGTGTAGCAAGGATGCAGGGAGTGTAGCAAGGATGCAGGAGTGTAGCAAGGATGCAGGGAGGTGTAGCAAGGATGCAGGGAGTGTAGCAAGGATGCAGGGAGTGTAGCAAGGATGCAGGGAGTGTAGCAAGGATGCAGGGAGTGTAGCAAGGATGCAGGGAGTGTAGCAAGGATGCAGGGAGTGTAGCAGACATGCAGGGAGTGTAGCAGGGATGCAGGGAGTGTAGCAGGATGCAGGAAGTGTAGCAGGGAGTAGCAGGGATGCAGGAGGTAGCAGGGATGCAGGGAGTGTAGCAGGGATGCAGGAGTGTAGCAGGGATGCAGGGAGTGTTGCAGGGAGTGTAGCAAGGATGCAGGGAGTGTAGCAGGCATGCAGGGAGTGTAGCAAGGATGCAGGGAGTGTAGCAGGCATGCAGGGAGTGTAGCAAGGATGCAGGGAGTGTAGTAGGCATGCAGGGAGTTTAGCATTCATGCAGGGAGTGTAGCATTCAAAGAAAAAGGCCAGTAACCCCAAAAAAGAACTTGGTACCTGCAGTGTTAATGGAAGGGGATTTCCCTTCCAAATACTAGCAGGTACCACCTTCTTCCCTCCTCCCGTCCTCCACACATCAACAACTCTTCAATAAATGTAAGTGACATGTTATTGTACTATTTATTTCTTATTTTTTTTATAAAATTGTGTTTAATTTAATGTCAAAAAGTTCTAAAAAATATTTTATTTTAATACTTTTGGATGTCTGGAACGGATTAATTTTATTTCCATTATTTCTTATGGGGAAAATAGAATCGGAGTTCGACCAAACCGGTGGTCGACGGGCCCTCTGTGACGGAGTGCCGACGAGAACCGGAGGCTCACTGTATTAGTAATTTTATGATATATTTTTTTTTATTAACACATCGGCCATTTCCCACCGAGGCAAGGTGACCTGAAAAAGAAGAACACTCATCATCACTCACTCCATCACTGTCTTGTTAGAGGCATTCCTACACTACAGATTAAAAAATAATTGAGGTCACTAATTTAGCACAGACAAAAGCTGTAAAACCTTCAAACAACACACCTCATATCTTGAGAACATAGAAACATAGAACTACACTCACACAGAACTAGAAACATAGAACTACACTCACACAGAACTAGCAACATAGAACTACATTCTCACAAAACTAGCAACATAGAACTACACTTACACTGAACTAGCAACATAGAACTACACTCACACAGAACTAGAAACAGAACTACGCTCACACAGAACTAGAAACATAGAACTACACTTACACTGAACTAGCAACATAGAATTACACTCACACAGAACTAGCAACATAGAACTACACTCACACAGAACTAGCAATGTAGAACTACACTTACACTGAACTAGCAACATAGAACTACCCTTACACAGAACTAGCAATGTAGAACTACACTCATACTGATCTAGCAACATAGAACTACACTTACACTGAACTAGCAACATAGAACTACACTTACACTGAACTAGCAACATAGAACTACACTTACACTGAACTAGACATAGAACTATACACGAACTAGCACTACCTACACTGAACTAGCAACATAGAACTACACTTACACTGAACTAGCAACATAGAACTACACTTACACTGAACTAGCAACATAGAACTACACTTACACTGAACTAGCAACATAGAACTACACTTACACTGAACTAGCAACATAGAACTACACTTACACTGAACTAGCAACATAGAACTACACTTACACTGAACTAGCAACATAGAACTACACTTACACTGAACTAGCAACATAGAACTACACTTACACTGAACTAGCAACATAGAACTACACTTACACTGAACTAGCAACATAGAACTACACTTTACACTGAACTAGCAACATAGAACTACACTTACACTGAACTAGCAACATAGAACTACACTTACACTGAACTAGCAACATAGAACTACACTTACACGAACTAGCAACATAGAACTACACTTCACTGAACTAGCAACATAGAACTACACTTACACTGAACTAGCAACATAGAACTACACTTTCACTGAACACAACATAGAACTACCTACACTGAACTAGCAACGTGAGAACTACACTCACACAGAACTAGCAACGTAGAACTACACTCACACAGAACTAGCAACGTAGAACTACACTTACACTGAACTAGCAATGTAGAACTACCCTTACACAGAACTAGCAACGTAGAACTACACTTACACTGAACTAGCAACATAGAACTGCACTCACACTGAACTAGCAACATAGAACTACACTCATACTGAACTAGCAACATAGAACTACACTTACACTGAACTAGCAACATAGAACTACACTTACACAGAACTAGCAACATAGAACTACACTTTCACTGAACTAGCAACATAGAACTACACTTACACTGAACTAGCAACATAAAACTACACTTACACTGAACTAGCAACATAGAACTACACTTACACTGAACTGGCAACATAGAACTACACTTACACTGAACTAGCAACATAGAACTACACTTTCACTGAACTAGCAACATAGAACTACACTTACATTGAACTACACTTACACTGAACTAGCAACATAGAACTACACTTACACTGAACTAGCAACATAGAACTACACTTACACTGAACTAGCAACATAGAACTACACTTACACTGAACTAGCAACGTAGAACTACACTTACACAGAACTAGCAACATAGAACTACACTTTCACTGAATCAGCAACATAGAACTACACTTACACTGAACTAGCAACATAGAACTACACTTACACTGAACTAGCAACATAGAACTACACTGAACTAGCAACATAGAACTACACTCACACAGAACTAGCAACGTAGAACTACACTTTACACTGAACTAGCAACATGGAACTACACTTACACAGAACTAGCAACATAGAACTACACTTTCACTGAACTAGCAACATAGAACTACACTTACACTGAACTAGCAACATAGAACTACAGTTACACTGAACTAGCAACATAAAACTACACTTACACTGAACTAGCAACATAGAACTACACTTACATTGAACTGGCAACATAGAACTACACTTACACTGAACTAGCAACATAGAACTACACTTTCACTGAACTAGCAACATAGAACTACACTTACACTGAACTAGCAACATAATAATAATAATAATAATAATATAATAATATTTTTATTTCAATGCATGTTACAAGTGTACATTGTTATTGGTAGTTACAATTATAAAACTGTAATGCAAGGAGAGCCACTGGCATGCCATGGCATTAGGGTCAGCTTATTCTAAAGACTTATTCACTAAAGACTTAATGCTAGAGAAATTGATTGAGTTTATTCTAGTTCTGTATTATTTAAAATTTCAATCTGATTATACATACAATAAAAAGACAATACAAGAAAAATTGGTTGAGTTTAGTCTAGTTGTATATTTTAATTCAAGTTACAGTATGTTGATGCTATACTAGTATAATAACAATACTAGAAAATTTATTGAGTTTCTTCTAGTTATATATTTTATTTCTATTTAACAAAATGATGATACTATAATATTTAAATGAACAATATGATGATATGATATTGAACAAGTGTTAAGGAGGATGACATATAAATTGAGATTATCTTAAGTAAAATAACATTGGGTTTGAAAGTTTGTTACAGTATTGAGTATTTAGTATAGTGTGAGTAGGTGATTTTTGAGAAGTCTTGAATTGATTTTCGGACAAGGTTAACTTAATATTTACTGGTAATGAATTCCAGATTCTGGGGCCCTTTATGTGCATAAAATTTTTACATTGGTTAGTATGGACTCGGGGTATGTCAAATAGTGATTTGTGTCATGGTCGTGGGACCTATTAAAGTTGTTGAGGAGAATTTTGAGCGGAGGGTTGATATTAGCATGTAGAGTTTTATATATGTAGATGGCACATGAATAGGTGTGAATATTTTTTACGGTGAGTAGTTTTAATGTTCTGAATATAGGTGGAGTATGTTGTCTAGAGTGGGAATTTGTTATCATCCTGACTGCAGCCTTTTGCTGGGTTATGAGTGGTCTAAGGTGATTTAATGTTGTTGAGCCCCATGCACTGATTCCATAGGTGAGATAAGGGTAGATAAGAGAATGATATAGTGCAACGAGAGCTGGTTGTGGCACATGATAGCGTATCTTAGATAATATACCTATTGTCTTTGAGATTTTCTTGGAAATTTGTTGTATATGAGTTTGGAATTTAAGACTACTGTCAAGGTGGATTCCTAGGAATTTTCCCTCTTTGAGTCTTGTGATGGGTGCACCATTTAGTGTTATGTTAAGTGGAACATTTGTAGCTTTGTTTCCAAACTGTATGAAGTAGGTCTTGTCAGTATTGAGAGTAAGTTTATTTGTCGTCATCCATGTTGTTATTTTCTGTAATTCGGCATTAACTGTGTTGGCTAGTATGACTGGATTTGGGTGAGAGAAGACATATGTTGTGTCATCTGCAAATAAAATGGGTTTGAGTAGTTGTGATGCATTCGGTAGGTCGTTTATGTAAATGAGAAATAAGAGTGGCCCCAGGACACTACCTTGAGGGACACCGACTGTAATTTGTCGTTTGGAAGAGTTCACTCCATTTGTGTACACATACTGGCTTCTGTTGCTAAGGTATGACTTTAGGTAATTGAGGATGTGCCCCCTAATACCATAGTGCGCTAATTTTGTGAGCAATAAATCATGGTCGACTGTATCAAATGCTTTGCGTAGGTCTATAAAGATTCCCAGCGGAACTTCTTTCTTCTCAAGTGCGGTGTATATTAACTCTAACGTGTGTTATAGCATCGTTTGTGCTCTTGTTAGTCCTGAATCCAAATTGACAGGGGTTTAGTACATTGTGTGAAACGAGGAAGGAATAGATCTGTTTATGAATTAATTTTTCGAAGATTTTAGAAAGCAGTGGTAAATTTGAGATTGGTCTATAATTGTTCAAGTCACTTTGGTCACCTCCTTTGTGGATCGGGGTGACCCTAGCTATTTTGAGAATTGATGGGAAGGTGGAAGATTCAATGGATTTATTGAATAATGTTGCTATAATTGGTGACAGTACGTGTGAAGCTTTTTTGTACATAAAGGGTGGTAAGCTGTTTATGTCTCCTGCTTTGTTTTTGAGGGTGTTGATTATGAGCGAGACTTCAATTGAGTTGGTAGGAGCTAGGAATAGTGTATCTGGGTAGGTGTTGGTGAGGTAGTCTGTTGGACGAGTGTTCGAGCTTGGGATTTTACTCGCTAGATTTTTACCTATGGTGGAGAAGAAAACATTAAGTCTGTTTGCTGTCTCAGTCGGTGAGAGTAGGGGTTCGTCTGTTTTTGATAATTTAATGGTATTTTTCGTGGATATCTTTTTATTTCCTAGAATTGTAGATAGAGTTTTCCAGGTCTTTTTCATATCACCTTATACAGTCTGGAGTCTGTTCTCATAATACAATTTTTTGGACCTTCTTATCAGGCTAGTAAGGATTGATGAGTAGCGTTTGGATTGTTCTCTGGTTATTAGACCCCTTCTATATTGTTTTTCATATTGGTGCCTCTTGTTTATGGATTTAAGGATGCTGGGTGTTAGCCAGGGATTGTTAAGTCGCTTAGCTGTGATCTGTTTAGTTTTTTTGGGGCAATGTCTGTTATAGAGGTTGTGTGTTTTTTTAAGGAAGTTCTTGATGCATTCATTAGTATCTGAATGTGTTTCTAATTCATTAAGCCAGTCAATGTTCGTCATAGCTGATATAAAATTATTAACAGCTGACTCATTATGCAGTCTGAAGGTAACTTTTGAAATTTCTTGGGGCAAAATGCCTAGGTTAGTTATGAGAAAGGTAGGGTAGTGGTCTGTGGTGTTTTCTGTGATTATGCCTGATTTTAGAGGGGATATTGAGTTAGTCCAGATGTGGTCTAGTAACGAGGTACTATTCTCGGAGATTCTTGTAGGTTTTGATATTGTTGGTAGTAATAAGCAGTTGCTCATAGTGTTTGTGAATTCAGTTACCTGTGGGTCCTGGTCATGTAGGAGATTTATGTTGAAATCTCCTGTGACCAGCAAATGATCTTTGTTAAGGCGTGAATCGATTATTAGGTTTCCTAGTTTTTCACTAAAGTGGCGGACGTTTGACTGTGGTAATCTGTAGATGTTTATCACTGTGAGGTTTTTTTTCAGGTCTTTTGATTTAAATTTAGCTATAATATATTCTCCATGTTCATCCCTTGTGCAAGAGTTTTCGATACATTCAAGTTGATCTGTATAATATATTGCTGTTCCACCCCCTCGCTGGTCTGTCCTACAGTTGTGAATGGCTGTGTAACCTGGGATGGCATAGACACCTGTAGTATCAGGCTTTAGCCAGATCTCAGTGAGTGTGATGATTGACATATTGGACTGTAGGGATTGGAGTAGTGCTGTGAGGTCATCATAATGTTTGCTCAAAGATCTAACATTGTAATTGAAGATAGTTAAGTTATTGTTGGCTCTGAGTAATGTCTTTGCTTGATCAGCTGTGTAATAGTTACAGTTGCTGTTTGAGTCATGTAAGTCATTTAATAATAGGTTGATATCAGGATCAATGCCTGTAATCATAGGATTTAGTGTGATTCTATAACTAGACTTGATAACAATGGATTATTTTAAACTTAAAGGTATGGTATTAGATTAAAGTCTTACTTGCTAATGGATTAAAACAATTATGTGCAAGTGTTTACAGGAATTTTTACAGTGATATAGGATATTTGAATAATGTTAATGATATACTAATTTAACTGTCTAATGAATGGTTAGAATAATTTCAATGACTAGTATTAAATTGATATGGAAAAAGAATTTTTTTTTTTTTATTCCAAATTGCACTGGTTGAAACTTTTAGTTTATGAAAGGCAATAAGAGATCAATGAATGCAAGGAGCTATTGAACTAATAGTAATAACAGTTTTGACTAATATTTAAAGTAGTTTTGATTAAATTTAAGTTAATAAAGTGACTGAAGTTGGCTAATGGTAAAAGGTATTTTTAATATATAGGTAAATGATTGCACTTATCAGGTAGTTGTTTGTAAAGGAAATATAAAGAAGTCACATACACAATGAGGTAGTTGTTTGAATATAAGAATACAATTAAGCAAATAAAGTGACTGAAATTTGCTTATGGTAAAATGGTATGTAAAAGTATGAGTAAATAATTGCACTTATTTGGTATTATCTTATAAGAAAAAAATAAACTCAGTTACATACACAATGAGGTAGTTGTTTGATTATAAGAATAAAAAGAAAAAACAATAGTGAAAAGGTTATAATTAAATTTCAAGTAAAAAGTAATTACTAATACTGTAAATATTTAAGGTTGGAAAATGGTAATGATAGATATGTATTAAAAAATAAAAAAATAAAAGTAAATGGTTACAGACAAGTTAAAAGATATATATATATAGTAAAAAATAGGTTATACAATTATATTTAGTGGGAAATTTAATAAAGTGAGGTAGCAGATTATTGGAACAAATATGAAGTTGAATACATTAGTATACAATTTTGAAGTTAATTACATTAATATACAATCAGTTTTGTGAGAAATATAAGATTGTGAGGTTGCAGTTACTAGTACTACTGTTGCACTAACGCAGACTAAGGATTTGGTCATTGAAATTGTTCAGTCTCTGTAAGGTTAGCATCTCGAAGGAATTTGGACAGTTCATGTTCATTCGTGATATACAGTGGACCCCCGAGTTTCGTAAAAACTTCACTCCTGAAGTCTGCTCAAGTGCCATTACCGAACGAATTTACTCCCTTAAGGAAAAATTTCACGTAGGTTAGTTTATTTCAGACCCCCAAAAATACACTTCCACAAGAACTTACAAAATTATACTTACATAATTGCACGATTTCCGGGGTATTCGTTAACCGAGGGTCCACTGTAGTAAGCACGGCCTACATTTGTTTTCTTAACTAGGATTTTCCCTTCTCGTGTGAAGCACTGGTGGATTTTGTCATTATTCTCACGTTTAAGCTTTCTCACTCTGTATAGTAGGTTCTGACGTTTTTTTGTGAGGCACTCATTGATGTTTTAATAAGATCGGTTTTAATGTCTATCGTGTGAAATCTAAGCATAACACTCTTTTTTCTACCTTGTGTGCCAAGTAATCGTGATTCTGTTATTTCTGATGCTGGTATTACTACATTTAAGTGGTCTTTTATGGTCTGAAGAGCACTGAACTAGCAACTGAACTAGCAACATAGAACTATACTTACACTGAACTAGCAACATAGAACTACACTTTCACTGAACTAGCAACATAGAACTACACTTACACTGAACTAGCAACATAGAACTACACTTACACTGAACTAGCAATATAGAACTATACTTACACTGAACTAGCAACATAGAACTACACTTACACTGAACTAGCAACATAGAACTACACTTACACTGAACTAGCAACATAGAACTACACTTACACTGAACTAGCAACATAGAACTACACTTTCACTGAACTAGCAGCATAGAACTACACTCACACAGAACTAGAAACATAGAACTACACTTACACTTAACTAGAAACATAGAACTACACTTACACATAACTAGAAACATAGAACTACACTCACACAACTAGACACATAGAACTACACTCACACAACTAAAAACAGAACTGCACTCAGAACTAGAAACATAGAACTGCACTCACACAAAACTAAATACATAGTACTGCACTTACACAACTAGAAACAGAACTACACTCCCTAACACCTCTCTGACAAAAGTGAAGGTAAGGCCTATTATCCACAATTATGAATTCTTATCAAATTTATCATAAGTCCAGCTTCAACATGGTAAACAATTGAAACTGGATAT
>WNWK01039781.1:0-17285 GCA_009830355.1 Cherax destructor
AATTTCTCCTATTCCCCTTAAGTTTCCTCAATAGCCTCTGATGTGGAACTCTATCGAAAGCCTTACTGAAGTCCATATACACAATATCATATTCATTACCATGATCTACCTCCTCAAACACCTTACTGAAAAAAGTTAGTAAATTCATAAGATAGGAACGCCCCTTAGTAAAACCGTGTTGAGATTCATTAATCAGTTTATGCCTTTCAAGATGGCTACGAATTGTCTCGGCAATTATTGATTCCATAAATTTTCCCACTATGAAGGTAACGCTTATTGGTCTATAGCTCGAAGCTAAGGACCTGTCACCTGCCTTTAAATAGGTATTACATTTGCCATTTTCCACTTATCAGGGCACTATGACAGTTTTAGTGATATGTTGAAAAGATTAGCCAAAGGTTTGCTACGTTCCTCTTTACATTCCTTTAAAACCCTTGCAAACAATTCATCAGGGCCTGGGGATTTGTTAGGTTTTAATTTCTCTATTTGTCTGAGGACCATGTCACTACTCACCTATTTGTACTCACCTATTTGTGGTTGCAGGGGTCGATTCATAGCTCCTGGCCCTGCCTCTTCACTGATTGCTACTAGGTCCTTCTCTCCCTGCTCCATGAGCTTTATCAAACCTCGTCTTAAAACTATGTATGGTTCCTGCCCCCCACTACGTCACTTTCTAGGCTATTCCACTTCCTGACAACTCTATGACTGAAGAAATATTTCCTAACATCCCTTTGACTCATAGGAGTCTTCAACTTCCAATTGTGACCCCTTGTTTCTGTGTCCACTCTCTGGAACACCTTGTCTCTGTCCACCTTATCTATTCCTCGCAGTATTTTATATGTCGTTATCATGTCTCCCCTAACCCTCCTGTCCTCTAGTGTCGTCAGGCCGATTTCCTTAACCTTTCTTCGTAGGACAATCCCCTTAGCTCTGGAACTAGTCTTGTTGCAAACCTTTGCACTTTCTCTAATTTCTTGACGTGCTTGACCAGGTGTGGGTTCCAAACTGGTGCTGCATACTCCAGTATGGGCCTGACGTATATGGTGTACAGTGTCTTCAATGATTCCTTAGTGAGGTATTGGAATGCTATTCTTAGGTTTGCCAGCCGCCCGTATGCTGCAGCAGTTATCTGATTGATGTGTGCCTCAGGAGATGTGCTCGGTTTTAACTCACCCCAAGATTTTTTTTCTTGAGTGAGGTTTGCAGTCTTTGGCCACCTAGACTATACTCTGTCTGCGGTCTTCTTTCCTTCCCGATCTTCATGACTTTACATTTGGCAGGGTTAAATTCAAGGAGCCAGTTACTGGACCAGGCTTGTAGCCTGTCCAGGTCTATTTGTAGTCCTGCCTAATCCTCGACTGATTTAATTCTTCTCATTAACTTCACATCATCTGCAAACAGGGACACTTCTGAGTCTATCCCTTCCATTATGTCATTCACATATACCAAAAACAGTACAGGTCCTAGGACTGACCCTTGTGGAACCCCACTCGACACAGGTGCCCACTCTGACACTTCGTCACGTACCATGACTCGTTGTTGCCTCCCTGTCAGATATTCTCTGATCCATTGCAGTGCCTTTCCTGTTACGTGTGCCTGATCCTCTAGCTTTTGCATTAACCTCTTGTGAGGAACTGTGTCAAACGCCTTCTTGCAGTCCAAGAAAATGCAGTCTATCCACCCCTCTCTCTCATGTCTTATTTCTGTTACCTTGTCATAAAACTCCAGTAGGTTTGTGACACAGGATTTTCCTTCCCTGAAACCGTGCTGGTTGTCGTGTATAAGCTTGTGTCTTTCTAGGTGCTCCACCACTCTTCTCCTGATGATCTCCATGACTTTGCATACTATACACGTCAGTGACACAGGTCTGTAGTTTAATGCCTCATGTCTGTCTCCTTTCTTAAAAATTGGGACTACATTTGCCATCTTCCATGCCTCAGATAGTTGCCCAGTTTCAATGGATGTGTTGAAGATTTGTGTTAGTGGCACACACAACATCTCTGCTTCCTCTCTAAGGACCCACAGAGAAATGTTGTCCGGTCCCACCGCTTTTGAGGTATCGAGTTCACATAGCAGCTTCTTCACCTCCTCCTTAGTTGTGTGTATTTCATCCAGCACTTGTTGGTATACCTCCCTATTCTGAATTCCTGGAGTCCTTCCTGTCTCCTCTGTAAATACTTCTTTAAATCTCATGTTGAGCTCCTCACATACCTCTTGGTCGTTTCTTGTGAACTCCCCACCTTCCTTCCTCAGCCTGATTACCTGGTCCTTGACTGTTGTTTTCCTCCTGATGTGGCTATACAACAGCTTCGGGTCAGACTTGACTTTTGATGCTATATCATTTTCATATTGTCGCTGAGCCTCCCTTCTTACCTGTGCATATTCGTTTCTGGCTCTTCGGCTAATCTCTTTATTTTCCTGGGTCCTTTGTCTTCTGTACTTTTTCCATTCTCTATTACACTTAGTTTTTGCCTCCCTACACCTCTGGGTGAACCAAGGACTCGTTCTGGTCTTCCCATTACTTCTGTTTCCTTGGGGACAAACCTCTCCTCTGCCTCTTTGCATTTGGTTGTACATATTCCATCATTTCTTTTACTGGTTTTCCTGCCAATTCTCTTTCCCACTGAATGTCTTGTAGGAAGTTCCTCATGCCTGTGTAGTCCCCCCTTTTGTAATTTCGTTTCTCCCTTCCTATTCCTGCTCCCCTCTCCACTTGTAGCTCAACTATATAATCAAAACACAGAACCAAATGATCACTAGCTCCAAGAAGCCTTTCATACGTGATATCTCGATGTCCGAACTACTCAAGGTGAATACTAGGTCCAGTCTTGCTGGATCATCCCCACCTCTCTCTCTGGTAGTGTCTCTAACATGTTGATGCATGAGGTTTTCCAGTACCACATCCATCATCTTGGCTCTCCATGATTCAGGACCCCCGTGGGGCTCCAGGTTTTCCCAATCAATCTCCTTGTGATTGAAATCACCCATAACTAGTAACTTTGCTCTCCCTATGTGGGCTTTTCTGGCTACCTCGGCTAGTGTGTCTACCACTGCTCTGTTGCTCTCGTCGTATTCTTCTCTTGGCCTCCTGCAGTTCTGTGGCGGGTTGTACATTACAGCAATTACCACCTTATGGCCCTCAGACTGAATTGTTCCTACTATGTAGTCCATTTCGCCCCAATCGTGCATAGTTTATTATCGTCCTGTTCTACATAATTTATTATTTCTGGAATTTCGCTAGTATCTTCCTGAGTAAAAACTGAGAGGAAGTACTGAAAATTTTACACATATCCTTATCACTGTCGGTGAGCTGACCTGAGTGACTTTTGAGTGGGCCTATCTTGTCCCTAATCTTACTTCTGTATACCTGAAAGAATCCTTTTGGGTTAGTCTTCGAATTTTGCTTTTCTTATTCGTTTTTATTTCTCTCTTTAATTGAAAATATTGATTTCTTAACTGCCCATCCTCTCTTTTGATACGCCTATATACGCCTCTCTTTTGACCAATGAGATGTTTTAATCTATTGTTCATCCATTTGGGATCATTTTTGTTAGATCTAATTTCCCTACTCGGAACAAAAGTTGTCTGGGCGGCTTGAACTATGCTCTAAAAAACATCATATTAGCAACCAACACCACCTACCTGACCCATAGTCAGGTCATCCCAGTTTAGCCCACCCAGGTTTATAAACTAAAGGAGGAGGCAGTTAGGGTAAGATATAAACAACTGTTGGAGGACAGATGGGCTAGTGTGAGTATAGGCAATGGGGTAGAAGATGTATGGGGTAAGTTTAAGAATACAGTGGACCCACGAGTATCGGCTACCCTGAGTATCGGCCGGCTCGTGTTTCGGTCGCTTTTTTCGGCCCAATTTTGGCCAGACTATCGGCCCGCATACTACACCTGACCGCCTGCCCGCACTTGCGCGCCTCCCCGCTCAGGCGTCGTAAGCCAGTCTAGCTTTGTTTACCATTGAGTGAACATTACCCAGCGCACTCAATCAAACATTTCACAATAAATTTATTGTGTTTATTGCTGGTTTATTGATTGTCACTGTGAAATAAGTCACCATGGGTCCAAAGAAGCTTCCTAGTAGCACCCCTGTGGTAAAGAGTGAGGAACACCATCGAACTGAAGAAAGAGATAGTAGAAAAATACAAAAGTGGCATACGTGTGGGGGAGCTTGCCAAGATGTACAACAAAAACAAATCTACTATCACCTCTATCCTGGCAAAGAGAAAAGAAATCAAGGAAGCTAATGTTGCGAAAGGTGTTGATATGTTAACAAAAAATAGATCACAAACAGTGGATGAGGTTGAGAAGTTGTTGGTGGTGTGGATAAACGAAAAACAGATAGCGGGTGATAGTGTTTCCATGACGATAATTTGTGAAAAGACAAGGCAGTTGCACGCAGATCTTGTCAAGAAAATGCCTGGAACCAGTGCTGATGTGAGTGATTTTAAGGCCAGCAAAGGCTGGTTTGACAGATTTAGGAAACGTAGTGGCATACACAGTGTTGTAAGGCATGGTGAGGCAGCCAGTTCAGACAAACGTGCTGCTGAAAAGTTTACAACTGAATTTAAGGGTTCGTAGACACTGAAAAATTCAAACCCCAACAAGTGTTTAATTGTGATGAAAGGAAGCCTCTTTTGGAATAAAATGCCAAAGAGGACCTACATTACTCATAAGGAAAAGGCACTGCCAGGACACAAGCCTATGAAAGACAGGCTAACTCTCATGTTCTGTAGTAATGCTAGTGGGGACTTTAAAGTGAAGCCTTTACTGGTGTATCACTCTGAAAATCCCAGAGTGTTCAAGAAACACAATGTCATCAAAAATAAATAGTGTGTGTTGTGGAAGGCTAACACTAAGGCATGGGTCACGAAGCAAATTTTCATATAGAGTGGGTCCAAGTGCTTGGCCCCAGTGTGAAAAAATACCTACAGGAAAAGAAATTGGGACTCAAGTGCCTCCTGGTACTGGACAATGCTCCTGCTCATCCTCACAACTTGGCAGACTTTTTGTCTGATGAGTTCAGTTTCATCACAGTGAAGTTCTTGCCTCCTAACATCACTCCTCTCATCCAGCCCATGGACCAGCAGGTCATTTATAACTTCAAAAAACTCTACACAAAAGCAGTGTTTCAAAAGTGCTTTGAAATGACCTCAGACACTGAGTTGACCCTAAGAGAGTTATGGAGGAATCACTTCAGTATCCTCCATTGCATAAGCCTTATAGGTAAGGCTTAGGAGGGAGTGACTTCCAGGACTTTGAACTCTGCTTGGAGACAATTGTGGCCAAGTTGTGTCGAACAGAGGGATTTTGAAGGGTTTGTGGCTGACCCTGAACCTGACGACCCTCTGCCTGTTGTGGAAGGCATTGTGGCATTGGGCAAGTCCCTGGGGTTGGAGGTGAGTGGCGGGGATGTGGAAGAGTTGGTGGATGACCACAGGCAAGAGCTAACCACTGAAGAGCTGGAACAGCATCAGACCACAATAGAGGAAATTGCTTCACAGGAGGAGGAAGATGGACTGGAGGTGCCTTTTTCAGAGATTAAGGAAATTTGTTCAATGTGGAAAAGGCACCTCCAGTCCATCTTCCTCCTCCTGTGAAGCAATTTGTTGAAAAATACCACCCTGAGCAAGTTGAAATAAGCCATCTCTGCAACAAGTTCAGTGACAGAGCCATATTCCACTTCAGGGACATGTTAAAGAGGCGCCAGAAACAGAGGACTGTGGACAGTTATTTTGCGAGACAGGTCCAGTGACTCTCAAGCTGGTCCTAGTGCCAGTAAAAGACCAAGAAGGGAAGTAACCCCAGATAGGGCTTTGATACCTGAAGTCCTAATGGAGGGGGATTCCCCTTCCAAACACTAAGCCCTCCCTCACTCCTCCTCCCTATCTTCCAGATGCCAGCAAGTCTCTTCAATAAAGGTAAGTAAATGTTATTTTAAATGTAAATTTATAAATTTAATATGTGTTGTTATTATGTGTTGTGTGTATGTAAAACTATACAGTGGTCCCCCGAGTTTCGTACACCCCGGAAATCGTACAATTATGTAAGTATAATATTGTAAGTGCTTGTGGAAGTGTATTTTTGGGGGTCTGAAACAGACTAACCTACGTGACATTTTTCCTTAAGGGAGTAAATTTGTTCGGTAATGGCGCTTGAGCAGGCTTCTGGAGTGAAGTTTTTACGAAACCCGGGGGACCACTGTAGTTAATCTTTAAAAAATGTATTTTTTGTGAATATTTTCAGGTTTCTGGAACGGATTAATTGTATTTACATTATTTCTTATGGGAAATAATGGATCGACTTTCGGCCAGTTCAAGTTTAGGCCTAGCTCCTGGAACAGATTACGGCCTATACTCGGGGGTCCACTGTATAGTGTTAGTGTGTTCAGCAGAAGTTTGTGGTTACAGGAAAGTGGGTGCAGGAGGGAAGAAGAGCGATTGGTGAAATGATGATGTAAAGATAGTAAGAGAGAAAAAGTTAGCATATGAGAGGTTTTTACAAAGTAGAAGTGATGCAAGGAGGGAGGAGTATATGGAGAGAAAAAGAGAAGTTAAGAAAGTGGTGAAACAGTGTAAAAAGAGAGAGTGGGTGAGATGTTATTAACAAATTTTGTTGAAAATAAAGTTTTGGAGTGAGATTAATAAGTTGAGGAAGCCTAGGGAATGAATGGATTTGTTAGTCAAAAATAGTTGAGGAGAGTTAAGAAACAGAGAGTTAGAGGTATCGGGAAGATGGAGGGAATATTTTGAGGAATTGTTAAATGCTGATGAAGATAGGGAAGCTGTGATTTCGTGTATAGGACAAGGAGGAATAACATCTTATAGGAGTGAGGAAGAACCATTTGTGAGTGTGGGGGAAGTGCGTGGGGCAGTGGGTAGAATGAAATGGGGTAAAGCAGCTGGGATTGATGGGATAAAGATAGAAATGCTAAAAGCAAGGGAAGGGGGATATAGTTTTGGAGTAGTTAGCACTTTTATTTAATAAATGTATGGAAGAGGGTAAGGTACCTAAGGACTGGCAGAGAGCATGCATAGTTCCCTTGAATAAAGGCAAAGGGGACAAAACAGAGTAAAAATTATAGGGGAATAAGTCTGTTGAGCATACCTGGTAAAGTGTTCAATATGTGTTCATTTGCAGGATAGCAGATGAACAAAGAGGCTTTAGGAAGGATAGGGGGTGTGTAGACCAAGTGTTTGCAGTGAAACATATAGGTGAATAGTATTTAGATAAGGGTCAAGAGGTTTATGGATTTAGATAGAGATTATGGATTTATGGATAGAGGGGCAATGTGGCAGATGTTGCAAATGTATGGAATTGGAGATATAGGTTATTGAAAGCAGTGAAGTCTTGATGAAGATAGTTATAAATGGTGCAAAGATGACATTAAAACAATATCAAAGATGGTTGACACAAACCCACTATAGCGATGCATTTGTTTACCGATGTGGTCTTAGGAACGGAACTCCATCATTAAGTAAAAAGAGGCTGTATAACGTTTCTGACATGGGTATATTTTAAGACTCCATTGAGACATTATAAGCAGAATTTCTACCACTTACAAGAACTGTGTCATCGAGTGTCGGCACTAAACAAGTAAATAATGTTTCTTGTGTTAGAGGTGACGCTACATGCAGATTTTCTTCCACTTGAGCTATGTGGCACTGTGTGTTGGCACCACCAGAGATCCTTCTCATGTAGTGATGAGCTGCAAAGTAAAAATACCAGATTTAAGATGCTTGTAAAATGGTGAAATTTTTAAAAATCATTTGTTATACAGTGGACCCTCGGTTTTCGTGCACCTCCAAACTCAAACAATTATGTAAGTGTATTTTCGTAAGTGCTTTTGTAAGTGAACTTTTGGGGGGTCTGAAATTACTAAATCTAATTTACATTTATCCTTATGGGAATAAATTTGTTTGGTAACGGCACTCAAACAGCAAACGAATTTATCCCCATAAGGAATAATGTAAAATAGACTAGTCCTTTTAGACCCCCAAAAATACACTTACAAAAGCATTTAACCCTTTCAGGGTCCAAGGAGGGTCTCCGAAACTCGTTCTCAGGGTCCAAGAATTTAAAAAAAAAAAAAAAATTTTTTTTCTTATGAAATGATAGAGAATCTTTTTCCGATCATAACGCCACAAAAAATTATGAAATTTGATCGAAAACTAACGGAATTATGCTTTTGCGAAGTTAGCGGCAGCCATGACACTTACGCATCGGCGATTTCGCCAACTTTGAGCCCTATTTTCGGAAAATTCCAATGTTTCAGGCAACTAAAATTATAGCTATTTCGCTAGAACTCCATTTCTGCTATCGATTGAGTACAAGAAACCGCCTATTTACCTATTACAACTACCCAAAATAGTGGTCAGAAAATGGCAATTTTGCCAATTTCACACAAATTTCAAACGATGCCAATTTCAAAATAGGGTCCAGAATAAACACGGCAGACATTCCTGGCACTAAAATAACGTCTTCTCTGTTCATTAGTCACGTTTCCAGGCCCCTCTTACATTACTTTTGCTTTTCATTTTGAATTTTTATTCTCACAAAAAAATAGAAGATTTACTGTTATGTATACAACTGCATCATTGTAAAAATGGTATAAATAATATTAGAGCACTTGTGCATGAATACTGGAACTGCAAAGAGGCTAAAGCTATGAGCAAAGGGGCATGGCAAAGTGATGTGTATTGGATGCATGGTGTGATTTGTTTACTCTTGAACATCGTCAAAAATCGAACATTTTCGCTACTTTGAGCTCAATTTCAAGGTACTTGTCTTTGTCAAACCAATCAAAATCATCTCAATTTCTGTAATATATCTTCCATTCTATCAAATGAGACCAAGAAAACGAGAATACATCAATAAATACCATACGAAAATAGACTGCAAAGTCGCTGTTTTAAACCAAAAACACGGTCAGAGTTTTTTTTTCCTCATTATGCACTGTGTGGTGCAGGATTTTTTTTATACTGCGCACACTGACCGCACAGACCCATTCTATCACATCTAGGCCTAACAGCCTGTTTCTGCTTGATTTGAGGACGCTAGAATTTAGGCGTACTAGTACGTCAATAACCCCAGGGCGTAAGCCGTACTAGTACGTCAATAACCCTGAAAGGGTTAAAAAATAAACTTACATAAAAGGGCGAGTTTGGGGACCATCGTTAACCGAGGTACCACTGTACATGTTATTTTGACATGAGCTGGCTGTGGAGGGAGGCCTGTAATAGTATAATTATACAATACATATTTTATAGTGTTGTGAAGTGTCATGGGGATTCTGACACACTGCTCCTTCTTCCTCTGCTGTAGCTCTGCCTACTTTGTAATGATGCCAAATGTTGAATTAAATATGTATAGTACAGTGGTCCCTCGGTTTTCGTGCATCTCCAAACTCGAACATTTATGTAAGTGTATTTTCGTAAGTGCTGTTGCAAGTGTATTTTTGGGGGTCTGAAATAGACTAACCTACGTGACATTATTTCTCAAGGAAGTAAATTCGTTCGGTAATGGCACTTGAGCAGCCTTCTGGAATGAATTTTCGGCGAAAACCGAGGGACCACTGTACATTAGAAAAAAAAAAAAAAATGAAACTCCATCTTGATAACTTTATTTTAATTTGCATAACTCATATTATTACAGAAAACAATAAAAAAGTAAAATACACATTCGAGTTAAGCTTACAGAAAAATACATTAAATTCACCATCTAACATTGTTATGAAGTGGGAGGAGCTATTGGAGGGAGGGAGAGGCAAGCAGTAGCATTGTGTCTGGTGAGTCATCATGGGTGGTGGATGTTAGCTTTAGAGCCAATAAAATGTTGTGTAATTACACTAATATTAGTAATAAAGGTTATCTATCTATTACATTTATTCCAAATTGATATCAGAAACACGATAAATACCTTAGAACTGTAATAAAGACTCTGAAATGAATAATATATGCCATATTATATGAGTGGGGTAAGAGAAGCAGGCAGGCCGCCACTCATAAGAGATGTTTACATCAGGGTAAACATGCCTAGATCACTCTTGTCATAAGAACAAATGCAAAAATAGCATTTATTTTTAGAATAATAATAATTTAGAATAATTGATCTGGAGCACTTTAAATGTCATCACTATTTGATAGCTGACATTTAGAGCACTCCACAGCAATTATTATTATTTATTATTATTATTATTAAATGTTGATGAAGATAGGGAAGCTGTGATTTTGTGCATAGGGCATGGAGGAATAACATCTTATAGGAGTGAGGAAGAACAAGTTTTGAGTGTGGGGGAAGTTCGTGAAGCAGTGAGTAGAATGAAAGGGGGTAAAGCAGCTGGGATTGATGGAATAAAGATAGAAATGTTAAAGGCAGGTGGGGATATAGTTTTATAGTTGTTAGTGTTTTTATTTAATAAATGCATGGAAGAGGGTAAGGTACCTAGGGATTGGCAGAGAGCATGCATAATTCCTTTGTATAAAGGCAAAGGGGACAAAAGAGTGTGTAAAAATTATAGGGGAATAAGTCTGTTGAGTATACAGTGAACCCCCGGTGCTCGACGGCGTTGGAGCTCGGCCAAATCGGTGTTCAACAGGTTTTTTTACAATTATTTTGACTCGGTATTAGGCGGCCACTCAGAGTTGGGCAAGTCGGCTATCCGTCCCGGACGCATACACGTGTGGCCATGGCCCAGCTGGGCGCCCAGGCACTCAGTGTGTTATTGTTTACAAGCGAGCGAACACTACCCACGAATTCATACCATATACTATATTGTCATTATTCCAGTGTTTTTAGTGCTTGCAACTGCTGAATAAGCCACCATGGGCCCCAAGAAAGCTCCTAGTGCCAAGCCTGTGGTAAAGAATATCAGAAATACGGTAGAATTGAAGAAGGAGATGATAGCAAAATATGAAAGTGGAGTGCGTGTCACTGAGCTGGCCAGGCTCTATGGCAAATCCCATTCAACCATCTCTTCCATTTTGGCCAAGAGAAAGGAAATCAAGGATGCTGTTGTTGCGAAAGGTGCAAGTATGGTCACAAAACAGAGATCTCAAGTGCTGGAACAAGTGGAATCTTTGTTGTTGGTGTGGATCAACGAGAAACAGTTAGCAGGAGATAGTGTTACGCTGGCAATAATATGTGAAAAAGCAAGGCAGTTGCATGATGATCTCATCAAGAAAATGCCTGCAACGAGTGCTGAAGTGAACGAATTTAAAGCCAGCAAAGGCTGGTTTGACAGATTTAACCCTTAAACTGTCCACACGTAGATATACGTTCACTCGCGAAAGTGACCGAATATTTTGAAAAAAGAAAAAATCTTTTTTTTTTTCTAAAAATGAAGAGCACATTTTTATAAATAGGATAGGCTAAAAAAAACATTTTAGGGCCAGTACTTACCGAGATATAAGCCCGTGAAGTTGGTGCTAAATGATGTGGTGTCGGCAAAATGGAGCACTGCCGCTTGCAGAAACAAGAAACATTTATCGTTTTTTTCCATTTTTTCCATTTTCTGTTGTTTTCATCCTATGATAATAATGTTTTGATGCAGATCTATTCATTTCATTGCCAATTCTTGTTTAGACACAAATATTTGTTACTGAATTAGTAATCATACTGTCACAAACACACATGTTCACACTGATAAATAAATTTGTACACCTGGTTCAATCACTTACTATTGTTTACATATATATACAAGGTATTTACAGGTCCTATTTATGTTTCTAGAAGTCCACCACTGTATGATACTCGAAGAAGCATGGATTCATACAGAGTGCCACTCCACATTGCTGACACATGAATCGTGTGTCTTTTCGCACTTGGGGTCGCTGTGTACTGTAAGCACACACAACACACTTTTTCTGAGAGTACTTCTTCTTTGGAGTAGATGGTAATGGTATCAGGCAGTGACAGTTAGGGATAATTCGGTTGGGCACTTCCCCCTCTGGTTGTGGAGTGACAGGTCGCTGTTGTGGAGTGACAGGTCGCTGTTGTGGGGTGACAGGTCGCTGTGGAGTGGCAGGTATAGGTGTGGTACCATACTTTCTCCCTATCTGCTTGATGACATTTAGGTGAATTCTGCATATCGTTGTCGCTTCCCAGTCTTTATTTCATACATGTTGAAGGCATTGAGCATTGCAATGTCCACAAGGTGGAAAAACACTTTTATATACCACTTGCGACTCCTACGCACACAGTCAACAAAGCCTATCATCATGTCACACTTGTCGACTAGTCGCATATTGTTTGTATAGTCGATGACAACAGCTGCCTTTTCAATAGGTTGATTGTTGAGCTTGCTCAGTCTGTCTGTTTGTACCATCTCGTTTCTGTGGATGGTTGACAGCAATGTCACGTCCCTTTTGTCATGCCATGACAGTGCCATGATGTCATTGGCATGAAACGCCTGCACTACACTTCCTCCAGTGAACTTTGGCATGTGTTTTCTATTTCTTCTCACTGTTCCACATATATCAGTATTGTTCACACATAGGAAATCAGCAAGCATAGGGCTTGTGTACCAGTTGTCTGTGAACAATGTATGGCCCTTGCCAAGGTATGGCTGCATCATCTTGCGAACAACATCACCAGAAATGCCCAACATGCGCCTGGTATCATCAAGTGTATTTTTACCTGTGTAGATAATGACATCCAACACAAGACCAGTCTCACAGTCACACATAACAAACAGTTTTATACCAAAGCGATTACGTTTGCTTGGTATATATTGTTTGAATGACAGTCGTCCCTTGAACAGAATCAAGGACTCATCAACAACAATGTTCTTGAATGGATAAAAGTAGGCACTGAATTTTTGCTTGAGATACATAAACAATTCCCGGATTTTGTAGAGGAGGTCATTTCGGTTTGGTGTATTCCTATCTGAGAAGTGCAACATTCTCAGCAACAGAAGGAATCTGTTGCAGGGAAGGAGGTCACGGAAGACTGGAGTGCTAATGAAGTGGTCTGTGGACCAGTAGTTTGCTATATTGTTCTTATATGTGTGTGGCATAAGCATGACAGTGCCAAGGAATAAATACATTTCAGCCACAGTTGTATCTTTCCACCTGCGCAGCCGTGACAATTCTGAAAAATCTGCATGGTCCATTGTATACTGGTAGTACAGGTTGGTCTGAGTAACAATCAGGTTCATTATTGGCTCATCAAAGTATAGTTGAAAATAGTCTAACTCTGTAGACTCATTTGTGATGGGACAGTGTGGCATGATGCCACTTCCACTGCCATCAAAATTGAAAGGATGTGGCACGAATGGTGTATGTTCAGTCCACTTCCATTCACGATCAGATGGTGCAGGGTGGACCTGTGGCATGGGACGTGGGGGAGCAGGAGGGACGGGAGTGGGGCCAGCACATGATTGAGAGGGTGCCTCGTGGTCCTTTGTCTGTCCACACACCGCGCCACGAGGTCCAGGCACCATGCCACCCACCACCTCTTCCTCCATCCCAGCATACTCTCCTTCATTATCACTTTCACTATCAGTGGCTGGGGTTTTGGATCGTGAACTGCCACGACCCTTGCCTCTGACTGCATATGGCACACTGCCTGAACGTAGGTAATGACGCCCATAAGTACGTTTCACTGGGGAATAATGATAATCACTCACTCGACGAATCGTCTATGGGCATAAAATCGATTTCATCATCGTCACTTATATCACCTTCACTATCGTCACTATCATAACACATGGAAAATGCTAATTTCCTCTTGCGGAGCTGCCTTTGGGTAGTAACACTAACAACCCCAGAGGTGCTGGGCTGAGGGTCTGTGGCCACACTGGCCACACCAGATGTGCTGGGCTGAGGGTCTGGTATGGCCACACTGTCCACACTGGCCACCCCAGAGGTGATGGGCTGAGGGTCATCTGGGTTGTCATCAATAGTTTCACTAATTCCTTGATTATTAGTGGCTATATCACTGTCAAATCCACTAAGCTCGCGTTCTCTATCACTTTCCGAGAACAGTAGAGTGTTAATACGACGAGGCGTGAGTGAATCACGGGGGTGTGCCATGATGTTGACCCAAGATGGAGCTGAAACTAACTGGGGCTACCATGCGGTACCCTGACGTCCCCGATTTTTTTCATACTGCGCACACTGAGGGCGCAGACCCATTCTCTCATGTCTAGGCGACTCAGGCCTATTGCACTAAATTTGAACGAATGTAAAATAAAACGTAGATATACGTTCGGTCACTTTCGCGAGTGAACGTATATCTACGTGTGGACAGTTTAAGGGTTAAGAAGCGAAGTGGCATACATAGTGTTGTGAGGTATGGTGAGGCTGCCAGTTCTGACAAAAGTGCTGCTGAAAAATATGTTCAAGATTTCCAGGGGTACATAGAGGCTAAACAATTCCAACCCCAACAAGTGTTCAATTGTGACGAAACAGGCCTGTTTTGGAAGAAAATGCCAAACAGGACCTACATTACAAAGGAGGAAAAGGCACAGCCAGTGTCGTATCAGTATCATATGTACACTGTTCCCACTTATACAGCTGGTCCCTTTGCGTGTGACGTCACGGTATCCGCTGACGTCAGAGGCTCAGCGCATGTGCACAGCCTCACATAGGCGGACTGCCTCACTTGTGTTAGACCTAGAGCGAGACAGACGGTGTGGCTGGACTCTCCTTCACTTACTGTAAATATACCATAACCATCCAACAAGGAGTATCTTTGACCTCCTATATATCTCTCTCAAGACCCGCACGACAAGTGGTGAACAGCGGTGTGCCGTAATTTTTATCGATTACGATGTTATAGAGAGATAGACTAGACAAGCAAGCAAACAGCCTCCAGACCGACCACGTTACCAGCTACTAAATCCAAGAAGTCTACTTATCTACAGTATCTCCTGGTCAGTTAAGTGCCTTATTCGTTAATTTTGCTAAAACCTACGAGGGGTTGACCCGGGTTTTGCAAATTCTGTACGAGTAAGCCAGTGAGGGGAGAGTCCCATTCAAGCCAGTTAAGCCACCACCAGTTACGTCAGCCTAGGCTTAAGCCAGCTTCTACCTTGCTGTGCTAATTTGTCACAAGATTCCAAGCCAGTCAATCTGTGTGAAAATATTCTACTAAGCCAGCAAGCCACTCTGCTGTCTGCTGCTGTCCAAGACCCACACGACACCAGGACATAAGCCTATGAAAGACAGGCTAACTCTCATGATGTGTGCTAATGCCAGTGGTGATTGCAAAGTGAAGCCTTTACTGGTGTATCATTCTGAAAATCCTCGAGTGTTTGGCAGATGCGGTATCAACAAGTCTAATTTGTGTGTGATGTGGAAGTCTAACAAAAAGGCATGGGTCACTAGGAAAATTTTCCTTGATTGGTTCAAAAACGTGTTTGGCCCCAGTGTGAAGAAATATCTCGAGGAAAATAATTTACCACTTAAGTGCCTCCTGATAATGGACAATGCTCCTGGTCATCCTCCAGACTTGGCAGAGGAAATTGTGCAGGGCTGTGAGTTCATCAAAGTGAAGTTCTAGCCCCCTAATACCACTCCTCTCCTCCAGCCCATGGACCAGCAGGTCATTTGCAACTTTAAAAAACTCTACACCAAAGCAATGTTTCAAAAGTGCTTTGATGTGACCACAGACATGGATATGACCCTAAAAGAGTTTTGGAAAGATCATTTCCATATCCTGCATTGTGTAAAGCTTATAGGTAAGGCTTTGGAGAGTGACTACCAGGACTTTGAACTCTGCCTGGAGAAAATTGTGGCCAGACTGTGTCCTAGATTTTGAAGGTTTTGGGGCTGAGCCTCAGAACCCTGAGCCTGAGCCTGTTGTGCAAGAAATTGTGGAACTGGGCAAGTCCATGGGGTTGGATGTTTGTACCCAGGATGTGGAACAGTTGGTGGAGGAGCACAATGAAGAGTTAACCACTGAAGATCTGCAAGAGCTTCAACAGCAACAACAGACCACAGTTCAGGAAAATGGTCCAGAGGAGGAGGTGGAACCGAGATGGAAGAAGGTGCCTTCTTCAAGGATTAGGAGATCTGTGCCAAATGGGCTGATGTGCAAGGCTTTATGGATGATTATCACCCTAACCAAGATGTTGCACGCTGTGTATGCGACATGTTTAATGACAATGTCTTGTTACATTTTAGGGACATTTTAAAGAACCGCCAGACACAGAGCTCCCTGGACAGATTTTTGTTAAAGAGGGTCCAGTGACTCTCAACCTGGTCCTAGTGGCATTAAAAGAAAAGGGAAGTAACCCCAGAAAGAACTTGGTACCTGCAGTGTTAATGGAAGGGATTCCCCTTCCAAAAACTAGCATACTACTCCACCTTCTCCCCTCCTCCCGTCCTCCACACATCAACAACTCTTCAATAAATGTAAGTGACATGTTATTGTACTATTTATTTCTTAATTTTTTAAAAACCTGTGTTTAATTTAATGTCAAAAAGTTCTAAAAAATATTTTTTATTTTAATACTTTTGGATGTCTGGAACGGATTAATTTTATTTCCATTATTTCTTATGGGGAAAATAGAATCGGAGTTCGACCAAACCGGTCGTCGACGGGCCCTTTGGGACGGATTACCGACGAGAACCAGAGGCTCACTGTACCTGGTAAAGTGTATGGTAGAGTTATGGTAGAGTTATTATTGAAAGAATTAGGAGAAAGACGGAGAGCAGGATAGCGGATGAACAAGGAGGCTTTAGGAAGGGTAGGAGGTGTGTAGACCAAGTGTTTGCAGTGAAACATATAGGTGAACAATATTTAGATAAGGGTAAAGAGGTGTTTGTGGCATTTATGGATTTGGAAAAGGCATATGATAGGGTGGATAGAGGGGCAATGTGGCAGATGTTGCAAATGTATGGAATAGGAGGTAGGTTATTGAAAGCGGTGAAAAGTTTTTACGAGGATAGTGAGGCACAGGTTAGAGTATGTAGGCGAGAGGGCGATTATTTCCCAGTAAAAGTAGGCCTTAGACAGGGATGTGTGATGTCACCGTGGTTGTTTAATATATTTATAGATGGAGTTGTAAGAGAAGTGAATGCTCGGGAGTTGGCAAGAGGTGTGGGGTTAAAAGATAAAGAATTTAACACAAAATGGGAGTTGTCACAGTTGCTCTTTGCTGATGACACTGTGCTTTTGGGGGATTCTAAGAGAAGTTGCAGAGGTTGGTGGATGAGTTTGGTAGGGTATGTAAAGGAAATTAAAAGTGAATATAGGAAAGAGTAAGGTGATGAGGATAGCAAAAAAATTAGATAATGGAAGATTGGATATCAGATTGGAGGGAGAGAG
>WNWK01039782.1:0-17285 GCA_009830355.1 Cherax destructor
TTAGTTTGACCCGATGAGTTTTTAAATTTTCCCTCACGTTTTCCGTATCTGAGTAATTTAAATTTCTCATCATTGAACTTCATATTGTTTTCTGCAGCCCATTTAAAGTTTTGGTTTATTTGCTTGGAGTCTTGCTTTCTTCAACGGTGGACACTGTCATACAGATTCGGGTGTCATCTGCAAAGGAAGACAGGCATTTTGGCTTATATCCCTGTCTATGTCCGATATGAGGATGAGGAACAAGAGGGGAGAAAGATTCCCCGGAAAAAAAAGTTTTTTACAGTAGCGCCTGATTTTACCTGTTGACTACTACTTTTGTGTTCTACTTGTGAGGAAATTATAGATCCATCTACCAACTTTTCCAGTTATTCCTTTATCACGCTTTTTGTGTGCTTTTTTCACCAGGTCACACTTGTAAAAAAGTTTTTGCAAAGTATTTTATATAACATTTGCATTCTGTTTGTCTAGAGCATCCGGGACCTTGTCGTAGTGGTCTAGTAGTTGGGACAGACGGGAGGATCCTAAACCCATGTCCCCGGGGTTGTGAATTGTTTATAAGATGATATCTTGTTTTAGAACCCTTTCAATTTTTTTTGATATAGGACGTTAGCGCTATTGGTCTGTAGTTCTTTGCTATTTACTACCCTTTTTTTGGGGGGGGGGCTATGTCTGTTATTTTTTAACTGGGACGACCCCTGTGTCCATGCCCCTCTTGGATGTTAAAAGCACATGATGGGGGCTTGCAGTTCTTGATGAACACTGAGTTCCATGAGTCTGGCCTGGAGGGGATGCATGGGCATGTCATTTATTCCCTTTTTCGAAGTCATTTGGGTCAGGGTGAGCAGATGGGCTGGCCACCAAGTTCTGTGGCACTCTCATAAAAATCATTTAGGTCTTCGATTTTCAGTCTGGTTAGGGCTCAAAACTGAGTCATACTGGGATTAAGTAACTACTCATTTCCTTGTTGTCATCTGTGTAGGACCCATCCCGTTTAAGTAGGGGCCCCAAAACTGGTTGTTGTTCTAGACTTGATTTTTCATAAGAAAAGAAATAATTTTGGGTTTTTTTAATTTCATTTATGGCTTTTTGTTCTTCCCCATTTCTTATTCCCGTAAGATTCCTTTTGTATTAATTGATGTTTGCTATTTTCTGACTGTGTTTTCCTTGATTTCAGAAAATTCCTTGAGCTGTCCGTTATTCTTTTCCTTCCCTGTATAGGGGGCGCCTGCTCTTTTTAGTTTGATCTTCCCTCCTTTTTTTTGGGGGAAATTTGTTGAGCAAACCTGAAGTGCCACGGAGTTAATTTGTTCTAATGGTTAGGGTCCATGATGCTTTGGCTATCTTCCCAGTTTATATCATTTGGACTTGGTTTAGGTCCCACCTTATGTTTTTTTATTGAAGTTTAATTTTGAAGGTCCTCCGGGGTGATCACATTTTTTTGATCTGGGGGCCCCGCATAGTCTGGACCCCATTATGTTGTGAACTGAGAATTGTTTTTGATATGATGACATTTCGTAAGATCATTGTTGGTTAAGAGATCACGTATTCTAATTTTTTGGGCCCTCTCCCTTTTTTTGCTGGTTTAAGGTGAATTTTCCAGAGTTTTAAAAAGTTCATATGTGGATTTTTTTGCCAGTGGAAATAATTTACTGAACCACGAGACCGACGCGAGGAAACACCAACAAAGTGACTCCCACCCACTGCTTATTTATTTAGTTATGAATCGTTCCCGGGCGGTGGGGAGGTTGAAAATTAATATAAGTACTGTAGTATCGTCAATGATCTCCAACGAACATCAATGGCATGATAATGGGTGAGTGATGGGTTTATAATTGTGTACTCTTCTCTTTCTTTCTAATCAGCTTTCATAAAAAATATGTCCAAAAAAAAATAACAACACCGTAACTATTGGTGTTTTTAATTTTTTTATTAAAACTGGTCAAGGATAGATGGGTTTAGAGGAGAATATCAAAGGGGACCCCTGGACGCGACCAAGATTTCTAGTTTTCCACCCCGCGGGAGTGATCGGAAAAATTAAATTAGTCGGTCACTTCCCCGTTGAGATTATCTGTTTGTGGGTTGAAGTCCATACAGGTAGTCCTAATTCCCCACATCCACCGTTGGTCGTTCCTGAACCGGATGATTAGTGAATTAATCATTATTGAATTAATTATTTAAAAATTTAAATATGATTGTAGAAGTTATTAGATAAAATTTAATTAATTGTGTGGTGGATTGAATTAGTCCAAATTAATTGCTAGCACAGGTGTGGCTACGAGAAAGAGAGGAGAATCATTTTATAAAGGTTTTACAAACCCACCATCAGGGGGTTTTTAATTCTATAACCATGGCTGGCCCCGATGAAGCTGCGGGGAGGGCCCCGGGGATATTAAAGCAAAGAAACCCTTTTACAAGCTCAAGGGCTGTTACAAAGGCACTAATAAGGGGGGAGTTAATGGACCAAGATACAGTGGACCCCAATGAATTAAAATTGTTTTTAACCCTTTAAATATAGATATGAGTCATACGTTGTGGTTTAAGGAAGGGAAAAGGACGTTATGGAGAATTGTACAGATAATGATGAAATAGAAACACTATTTGACAATATTAAATTGGGAGGAAAATTTTTGTCCTGTAAAACTGGGGGCTTTGAGAGTGAAATAAAAAAATGCCCTCAAAAGTAAATAAGATGTCCCCCCCCAAACCCCAGAGGTACAATTGCTGTCATTCCAGCCAGGAGACAGCTGGGGGGAAATTTTTTCCTTTTTTTAAAATTACAGATCAGAATGATCTTGAACATGCTAAAAAGTTGATTTATTTGGGAAATTTGAGGGGAGATGCCCCCTCATTCAGGTTTTCCCCCAATATAAACGACTCTTATACAGAAGCTTTAGTCTGTTAAAGAGTAATTATGGTAATTCAAAACAGGTAGATTAGACGGGTAACCCCGGGTTAATTTGAAAACTCCAGATCACAACTATAAAAGATTGCAACAATTTTGGATTAAACTAGAGAGCACCCCAAGATCTTGAGCAATAAACAATTAGAGGAATGATTGGTTGTTGAGGGGATGATACAAAATAAATTAACTATAAGAGATAGAGTGGTTATTAACGTACCACAAGGGTTACTTTGGGTTGAGGAGTGAAAGGCTTGCAAGAATTAACAGTTGAAACACCCAGCCCACTACCTTTGGAATACCGGTCATAATGAGGGGGAGTCATCAGTCTTTTTCAAAAGGGGAAAAATTATCCCAATAGTAATAATTACCACCCATCCACTAAAAGGGTTATGTTAACATATTAAGTGACGGGGACCAGTAATAGTGGTTCGTCACAACAAGACAGGAAGAATAAACACCCCAGTAAGGGTAAGGGGGGGTAAACTGTCGAGCCAAGAGGGAGAGATTGTTTTTCTGTAATGAAATTTTTGGGTTACTTAAACTTTGGTTACTTATAATTTTGGGAAGAAAGTGAGGAGACTGGATGAACTTAAGGTGTAGCAAAACGGGGAATCATAATGTAAGGGATTCCCGACCAAACTGAATACTTGTCACCAATGCAATAATGGCAGGCACCACATAGTGATGGGAAGAGCGGGTATAATCCTAGTAATGGTAAGGATAATCACCCGACACTACAGTGGCGCACGAAACTTGCAGCAACCGTAATGGTTTAACTGAAGTTTCCTTACCTGTGCTGGGCGTAAATTTAAAAAAAAACGTAAATCCAAGAGAGTAACAGCGTTGTTAGATCAGGGATCACAGCGTACTTTCATAAAGCGCAGTTGCCTTAATGGGATGAAAGTACGAAAGGGGGATCCTACCACATTAAAATTGTCGGGTTTTCTTTCAGATAAAAGGGCCCAGTCATATGACACGGTTTATGTAAACGTCGGTCTGGGCAGAGAGAAGACCCAAGTTAATGCAGTAGTCGTGGATAGACTACCGGAGAAGGTCTCCACTGTGGGTCTTAATGCCACCAAGCAGAGACTCACAGAATAATGTGAAACTGGCACCATCTGTGGTCAATAATGACTCGGTGGGGCCAATAGGAGTATTAATAGGCAGCGACTATTATGCAGCCTTTGTGAAGGGTATGACGAAGAGGTGGAGTCACTCTTCTCAACACGGTGCAGGCCATGTCATTTATGGCCGGCTTCCTCGCAGTAATGAATGACTGGATGAAGCCATAAATGCAGTCACTGTGTGTCTTACTCATGAAACGTCACCCCAGTGTACATATTCTTCAATAGAGAATGCTGTTGAACCAGTGCACAAATTGTGGGAACTGGACAGTATTGGGATTAATGTAAATGAAGAAAGTCCAGATGATTCCTTCACTCAGGAACAATACCTGAAGGATGTTAAATTTGAGTCTGGACAATACTGGGTGCGACTCCCATGGAAGCTAAACCATCCGGAACTACCCACTAATTACCGGATGGCGTATGGTCAGTTAAAGGCCCAGCTCCACGAATTGAGTAAGACACCAGAATTGCTGACTGCTTATAATGGGATCATTAATGAACCGTTAAATAATCAGTTCATAGAGGAGGTACCCCCTGAGCAAGCCAATATTTATGGCCACTACTTACCTCATCACGGAGTGAAGAAGGATTCGAAAACCACTCCTTTGAGGATCGTGTTTAATTGTAGTACCAGGGGTAATAAAAATGTACCTAGTTTGAATGATTGTTTAATGACAGGTCCGTCGCTGACGGAGAAATTGGGAGATGTGTTATTGAACTTCAGAGTTAATAGTTATGCCTTCACGGCAGACATAAGTAAAGCTTTCCTGAGAGTGGGATTGCAAGAGACGGATCGGGATTACACAAGATTTCTGTGGCCAGAGGATCCTAGCAATCCACTTAGTCCGCTGAAAACGTTCAGATTCAGAAGTGTCTTATTTGGGGCTACTTCTAGTCCGTTCTTACTTCAGGCGACGATAAATGCGCACCTTAAACGTACAGGTGGTCCACTGAGTGAAATAATGAGTAAACAATTCTATGTGGACAATTTCCTGGGGGTGACGTCAACTGAAGAGGAGCTAATGAAGATATATGAAGGGGCTAATGACATAATGCAAGGTGCAAATATGCCGCTCAGGGAGTGGAACAGTAATTCGTCCAGGTTAAAGGACCGAATAAATAAAGACAATCCCGGAGATGGAGTATCTGGGTGTAGCAATGTATTGGGACTGACTTGGGATACTGAGAGAGACTTGATATCGTTAAAGCCTAATAATTATAGTATGCCCAATAAATTAACTAAGAGAGTCCTACTTGCTGAAATTTCAAAATGTTTCGATCCACTAGGCTTAGTGGCGCCTCTTACAATCCGAGGGAAATTGTTGGTACAAGAGGCATGGAAGCAGAAGTGTGCTTGGGATGAAACCCTACCTGAGGAATTCGTTAACAGGTGGGAAGAATTAATTGGTGATTATGAGAGAGTTCCAATGTAGGAGTTTCCGCGGTGTGTAACACACTCTGGAGTGGAAAATACACTCCGCATTTTTGCGATGCTTCTAAATTAGCGTATGGAGCAGTCGCTTATTTTCAATGTGATAAATATATCTCTCTTGTCATGTCTAAAACTAAAGTGGCTCCAATTAAAATTACGTACTTTACCTCAGTTGGAATTAACCACCATTTATGTGGGTGTCAAATTAGCTGATTATTTACGGAGTAAATTGCCGGAGATAAATATTAGCGACACCACAATTTGGTCTGATAATGAGGTATCCTTGCAGTGGATTCGTAACGAAAAACAGCAAGATTGTGTACGTGCAAAATAGTTGCAAAAATTTACGAGATACAATTTGAATCGTCTGACAACGAACTCTGCCCGGCCGCAGTGTGGAAAATATTGGTATTTTCCGAAAGTTGTAATTGATAAACTTTCCAATATGAATAGATATCATTCATGTGTTGCTGGTGGCTTAACATTAACTGAAAGGAACCAACGAATTCACACGCATGCGCGAGATGCCTCGTGAAGTGGGCAGTCAGCTGGGCAGGGAGGGGCAGAGAGGGGAATAGGCAGAGAGTGAACGACGAGCCTAGCGACCCGATTTCAGGTGACGATGGCGAGCCGAATTTGAGATTATGTCCGCCAAATCGGATTTAATTACCTCCTTTCGTAATGTGGAGGAATATCCAGTGGCGCGGGGAATATCAAGTGGGACAATCGGTCCAGGAGGTCCAGTAATCGGACAATAATTGTGAAATAAGGTGCCACCGGCGGGTGACGCGGTCATAGGCCTATTTGAACTGAGTGAAGTGACCATACGGCAGGATAAAGTCGTACCCTGATGTTGGGGAGTTCATCTTAGAAGAGACTGTAATATATTCGATGAACTGTGGGAAATGGAATATAGTGAAACCGAGTTGTAAATAATCCGGGTTGATTGCATCGAGCGAATCCGGCTTGGGTACGCCATACCCCGACCGCCATATTGGATGTGATTGAAATGAACTAACATATCGCAAGTTATCTACTCGAAATTCAAGTATCGAGACTGTGAATGTGTATAAACTAGTGGGGCATTAAGCCAGGATACACGTAATATGTAAAGTTATACGTATAAACAGTACAAACGGTCGGATTAGTGCGAGGATCTGATTCGCTACCCCGACCAACCACATGTTAACCAACGCTCGTTCTCGTGGGCGTATAAGAGTGTATGGAAATTAATCTTTCTTGACTCGACGAGACAGCTATTACCATCGCGATCGAATCCGATCGCAGGAGGACGTCAACAACGGAACGACTCCCTCATCTAAAGCTAAGTACTCTGCTGGTGTATTTGTTATTGGCCAATGATATTGTTATGCACAGTAGATGTACTTTAGCTAGGTCAACGATCTACGATACACCACTATGATGCTGTTAATTAGGTGAGTGTAGGTCATGATGATTTAGCTGTCTGTACTCTATCTCTTCTCTTGAGTGATCACTTGTTTAACTACCCATACAGTCCACTTAAATTTAACCTTACATAACTATAATAAATGATCTTTCTCAGATTTATTTATACTGGTCCAGAGTGCTGTGAGATAACGAGAATATTGAAGGTACCCCCTCGGTGCGGCCAGGAGCGGGTAAAGTTCTCACATACCTTAAAGGGAATGACTGCGGTAAAATTATACGAGTCTGTCATCTCCCTAGGAGTTTGTTTATTGCTAGTGGCGGTGTCCCAGATAGACTTCTCTCTCACAATTCCCCACAGTAGTAGTAAAGTAAATTTTATTTCATTGCAGATTACATAGGTATTGGAAGTTACAATGTAAACTGAGTGCAAGGAGAGCCACTGACATGCCATGGCATTAGGGGCAGCTTAATCTAGTAACTTAAAGACTATGTACTTAATATTAGAGCAATTTATTGAGTTTATTCTAGTTAAAAATTGTTTTCAAATTACAATGTGATGAAATTTTACTGTTAAAATTATTATATAATGATATTAGATTGTTACAGGTGTTTAGATTCTCGAATGGTAATATGGAATTGAGATTATCTTAAGGAAAATAACATTGAGCATTTTTGACATTAACTTATAATATGAGTAGGGGGTAACATAATAGTAACATATTATTAAAAATTGAGATTATCGTATAGGAAAGTAATAATGAGCATTTTTCAAAGTAGTTTATAGTATGATTATTTAGTTTTGGGTGAGTAGGTAGTTTTTGAGTTGAGTCTTAAATTGATTTTCAGACAAGATTATCTTAATATTTACTGGTAATGAATTCCAGATTCTGGGGCCCATTATGTGCATAGAATTTTTACATAGGTTGATATGAACACGGGGTATATCAAAAAGTGATCTGTGTCTTGTGTTGTGGTCATGGGTCCTATTAAAGTTGGTGAGGAGAATTTTGAGCGGAGGGTTTATATTAGAGTGTAAAGTTTTAAATATGTAGCAGGCACAAGAATAAGTATGAATGTTCTTTACGGTGAGTAGTTTTAGACTTTTATATATTGGTGGAGTATGCTGTCTAGAGTGGGAATTTGTTATCATTCTGACTGCAGCCTTTTGTTGTGTTATGAGTGGTCTAAGGTGATTTAGTGTTGTTGATCCCCATGCACATATTCCATAGGTGAGATAAGGGTAGATAAGTGAATGATATAGTGCAAGGAGAGCTGATTGTGGCACATAATAGCGTATCTTTTATAATATGCCTACTGTCTTTGAGATTTTCTTGGAAATTTGTTGTATGTGTGTTTGGAATTTAAGGCTACTGTCAAGGTGGATTCCTAGGAATTTTCCCTCTGTGAGTCTTGTGATGGGTGAACCATTGATCGTTATGTTAAGTGGAACATCTGTGGCTTTGCCTCCAAACTGTATGAAGTAGGTCATGTGAGTATTGAGAGTAAGCTTGTTAGTCGTCATCCATGTAGATATTTTCTGTAATTCGGCATTAACAGTGTTGGCCAGTATGACTGGATTTGGGTGAGAGAAGACATATGTTGTGTCATCTGCAAATAAAATGGGTTTGAGTAGTTGTGATGCATTCGGTAGGTCATTTATGTAAATGAGGAATAGGAGTGGCTCCAGGACACTTCCTTGAGGGACTCCGACTGTAATTTGTTGTGTGGAAGAGTTCGCTCCATTTGTGTACACGTATTGGCTTCTGTTGGTGAGGTATGACTTTAGGTAGTTGAGTAGGTGCCCCCTTATACCATAGTGTGCTAATTTTGTGAGCAGTAAATCATGGTCGACTGTATCAAAAGCTTTTCGTAGATCAATGAAGATTCCCAGTGGGACTTCTTTCTTCTCAAGTGCGGTGTATATTAACTCCAACATGTGCATAATAGCATCGTTTGTTCTCTTGTTTATCCTGAATCCAAATTGACAGGGGTTGAGTACATTGTGTGAGACGAGGTAGGAATAGATTTGTCTATGAATTAATTTTTCGAAGATTTTAGAAAGCAGTGGTAAATTAGAAATTGGTCTATAATTATTCAAGTCTGTTTGATCACCTCCTTTGTGGATCGGGGTGACCCTAGCTATTTTGAGAATTGATGGAAAGGTAGAGGCTTCAATGGATTTATTGAATAGTGTTGCTATAATTGGTGACAGTACATGTGAAGCTTTTTTGTACATAAAAGTTGGTAAGCTGTTTATGTCTCCTGCCTTGTTTTTAAGGGTGTTGATTATGAGCGAGACTTCAATTGGGTTGGTAGGAGCTAGGAATAGCGTATTAGGGTAGGTGTTTGTGAGGTAGTCTGTTGGACGGGTGTTTGAGCTTGGGATTTTACTCACTAGATTCTTTCCTATAGTGGAGAAGAAAATATTAAGTCTGTTTGCTGTCTCAGTAGGTGAGAGTAGGGGTTCATCTGCTTTTGATAATTTGATGGTATTGTTTTTAGCTATCTTATTATTTCCTAGAATTGCAGATAGGGTCTTCCAGGTCTTTTTCATATCACATTTTATATTCTGGAGTCTGTTCTCATAATACAATTTTTTTTATCTTCTTATCAGGCTGGTAAGGATTGATGAGTAGCGTTTGGATTGTTCTCTGGTTATTAGACTCCTTCTGTATTGTTTTTCATATTGGGGCCTTTTGTTAATGGATTTAAGGATGTTGGGTGTTAGCCAGGGATTGTTAAGTCTCTTAGCTGTGATCTGTTTAGTTTTTTTAGGGAAATGTTTGTTATAGAGGTGGTGGGTTTTGTTAAGGAAATTCTTGATGCATTCATTAGTATCTGTATATGTTTCTAACTCATTATGCCAGTCAATGTTAATCATAGCTGTTATAAAGTTATTTACAGCTGACTCATTATGTAGTCTGAAGGTAACTTTTGTAATATCTATGGGCAATTTACCAAGGTTGGTTATGAGAAAGGTCGGATAGTGGTCTGTGGTGTTGTCTGTGATTATGCCTGATTTTAGAGGGGATATAGTGTTAGTCCAGATGTGGTCTTGTAATGAGGAACTAGTCTCGGAAATTCTTGTAGGTTTTGATATTGTTGGTAGTAACAAGCAGTTGCTCATAGTGTTTGTGAATTCTGTTACTTGTGGGTCCTGGTCATGCAGGAGATTTATATTGAAATCTCCTGTGAGCAGCAAATGGTCTTTGTTCATGTGTGCATCAGTTATCAGGTTTCCTAGATTTTCACTAAAATGGTAATCTGTAGATGTTTATCAGTAAGAGGGGTTTTTGCAGGTCTTTTGATTTAAATTTAGCTATAATATATTCTCCATGCTCATCCCTTATGCAAGAGTTATTGATACATTCAAGTTGATCTGAGTAATATATAGCTATTCCATCCCCTCGCTGATCTGTCAAAAGATTACAGAGGTACATAATGGGTCCAGGGACTGGACCTCAAAGTTTGATAGCTGAGCAAGTTACAAAGGTAATGAACTCAGATGGTCACAATCATGACAAGTTACAAAGGTATTTGCAGATTACAGAGGTATATATAGGGTCCAGAGACTGGGCCCCAAAGTTTTGATAGCTGAACAAGGTACAATGGTAATTAATTCACTAGTTACAAGGTAATGAATCATGTAAGTAAATTTACTTACGTCTGTACATGGTTGCATTCATGAACAAATTATAAAGCAATGAGCAATCTATTAGTCTACACCCAGCCACAACTGTAATGAGTTATTGGTGCAAATTTTAATTGTTGGGTCACACACACACACATATACATATACACATACATATATACACACACACATACACACACATACATGTATATACATACACACATACACATACACACATGTACATACACACACACACACACACACACACACACACGTGTCAATGCTTTATTTACAGGGAGCAAAGTCAGGGTATTTTTCCAGAATGGTCTGTAATATACCACTGTGGATAAAATACTTTGACATATCTTGAACATTTCTGAATGAGTAGTCTCTGAATTCATTAATTTTATCGCACTCCAGTACATAATGACGCAGGGTGTGACAATAATCCAACTGGCAAAGTTTACATCTTGTTTGGTCTACATCTGGTGGTGGTGATTTAACCTGCCAAAGATACTTGTAACCCAGCCGGAGGCGGGCGGTAGTGACATCCAAGAGTCTGCTTATTTTGTTGGATGCACCATAGACATGTGGCTCCTCCTGCATGATAGAAGGATGATAGATGGACTGACTGGTATCAAACTCCCTGAGTCTTAAGTCAATAAAATTCAGTTGAAGTTCTTTTCGTATTATTGTTCTCAAACTGCTAACTGACAAGCCAAGATTGTAATCTATCCCTTTGAAAGCATAAAACTTAGCCAATTTATCAGTTCTATCATGCATCTGAAGACCAATGTGAGATGGAATCCACAGCATGTGCACTCTGACTCTACTATCCAGAATCCTACCATACCTGTGCCTGGCTTCTGACACGAGCATGCTACAAGTTATACTTGATGAGTTGAGAGCATTTATGGATGACAGAGAATCAGTTACAATTAGAGAGTTAACCTTAGATACATGGACGCATTTGAGTGCAAGGAGTATGGCAAACAGTTCTGTCTGAAGGGTAGAGGCCCAGTTATTGATGCGTGCTAATTTCTTTAAGAGAGCCATCACTTGTATGACAACAGCAGCACTACCAGCTGCACCAGTGGATTGGTGAACAGAACCATCAACGTAAATAATTTGTGAGAGAGTGTGCTGTTTGGCTAAATTATCAATACAGTTTAAGGCATCATGTTTGGCTTCAAGGCGAAGCTTTGGTTGTGATTTAAGAAGTAGTTTGGGGGAAATGCAGGGATGGTAGTTTGGAATGGGGTAATATTCCATGGAGCGGAGAAGTGCGCTGTTGCCTTACTTGCACAGATCATGTATCTGATTCATGCGGAGGTCGGTTCCAGTTTTTCGATCCATCTGGAGGGATGTTCACCAGTGCTGAGGAAAGTTTGGAGGGCTTCTGTGCATGGGTTTGAATGGGCTTGCCTGAGCATATTAACCCCAATTAGGATATTTCTTTCAGTAACACGATCTCTGATGCTTGGAATATCAAGTTCTTTCTGCATATTTAAAATTTTGGCAGTACGAGGGCATCCTAAAATGATCTCATTGCTTCGTTCTGCAGTTTTTCCAAACCCCTCCAAGCTTCCAGTCAGACACAAGAGCAAGTAGTGGGCAGCATAATCAACTAATGATCTAATATAAGCAAGATACATCATTTTCACAATTTTAACATTAGCACCATACCTGGGGTGAAACCCTGCCACAACTCTAAGTGCTCTCAGCCTTTCTTTGTATTGACGACAAAGTCTCGTTACAACGGTCCAAGTAGTGGGACCTCAAAGCCTAGATACCTGTATCTGTTTACATATTCTAGAAGAGACCCATCATGCAACTGGATCTGGCGAACTGTGCCTCTCTGTCGAGGAGGACGCCTATTGAGTATCTTTGTTTTATCAGTAGAGATTATCAACCCCAGGTCCTGACACGAGGCTAGTACATGGTTAAGGATGTTTTGGGTGTTGGAGAATCCGGTGGTGTGAATCATTATATCATCAGCAAAACTGATCATATAATGATGGGGCTGGCTAGGCATAGCATTAAGTAAGGCATTAATTAGAATATTGAATAGAGTGGGACTGAGCACACCTCCCTGTGGGGTTCCTAAGTTCAAAGTCTTTAGTTATACTTCTATGCCCCTGGAACAACACAGAAGACTTTCTGTTGGACAGGTAGCCTTTAATCCAGCGGAGAAGCCATCCTCCAACATCCATTCTGGCAAGTTCACTAATGATTACATGTCTGTTGGCAACATCAAAAGCAGATTTAAGGTCAAGGAAGGTAGTGTATGAGCTGTCAGTGTGCAGAGTGAGAAAGGTGGTTATGCAATGGTGCACACTCCTTCCATGCATGAAACCATGCAACCGGGGACAAAAATTGTTGATTCTGTACATGAGACGATTAAGAATCATCCTCTCAAATGTTTTACATAAGCAGCTAGTAAGAGATATTGGGCGAAATGAATTTTGTTGATTGGGCTTAGGAATGGGAATGATGAGGCTGTTGGTCCAAGATTTAGGAGCTCCCCAGTTACATAGCTCATGTTGTATAATTCGAGTAAAGGATTGCCTGGTACTCGACACAGCAATCTTAGTATATTGTAGGTAATACCATCCTCACCAGGTACCAAAAGTGTTCAGATTGTGCACCCTCAACTCTTACATACCTGGAGTTTACCTGGAAAGGGTTTCGGGGGTCAACGCCCCCCCCGGGCTCGGTTTGAGACCAGGCCTCGTAGAGGATCAGGGTCTGATCAACCAGGCTGTTACTGGTGGCCGCAGGCAAACTGACGTACGAACCACAGCCCGGTTGGTCAGGTACTGACTTTAGGTGCCTGTCCAGTGCCTTCTTGAAGACAGCCAGGGGTCTATTGGTAATCCCTCTTATGTATGCTGGGAGGCAGTTAATCAGTCTTGGGCCCCGGACACTTATTGAGTTGTCTCTCAGTGTACTCGTGGCGCTCCTGCTTTTCATTGGGAAAATGTTGCATCTCCTGCCGAGTCTTTTGCTTTCATAGAGAGTGATTTTCGTGTGCAAGTTTGGTACTAATCCCTCTAGGATTTTCCAAGAGTATACTATCATGTATCTCTCTCGCCAGCGCTCCAAGGAATACAGATCAAGGGCCTTCAACTCTTCCTAGTAATTTAGGTGCCTTATCATACTGATGTGTGTCGTGAAAGTTCTTTGTACATTCTCTAGGTCAGCAATTTCGCCAGCCTTGAAAAAGGCAGTTAGTGTACAGTAGTATTCCAGCCTAGAAGAACAAGCTATTTGAAGGAATCATCATGGGCTTGGTGTCCATAGTTTTGAAGGTTCTCATTATCCATCCTATAATTTTCTTAGCAGATGCGGTAGGTACATTGTTGTGGTCTTTGAAGGCGAGATCCTCTTACATTATCACTCCCAGGTCCTTCACATTACTTTTTCGCTCTATTGCATGGTTAGAATTTGTCGTATAGCCTGATACAGTTTTAATTTCCTTAAGTTTTCCATATCTGAGTAGTTGAAATTTCTCTTTAATGAACTTCATATTGTTTTGAGTGGCCCATTTGAAGATTTGGTTGATGTCCGCTTGGAGTCTTGCTGTGTCTTCGATGGAGGTCACTGTCATGGCTATCCGGGTGTCATCTGCAAATCAGATATGAGGATGAGGAACAGGATGGGAGCGAGTACTGTGCCTTGTGGACAGAGCTTTTCACCGTAGCTGCCTCAGACTTTACTCTGTTTACTATTACTCCAGGTGTTCTATTTGTCCGGAAGTTATAGATCCATCTACCAACTTTTCCTGTTATTCGTTTATCACGCATTTTGTGTGCTATTACACCATGGTCACACTTGTCGAAAGCTTTTGCAAAGTCAGTGGCCCCGATGGCCTGGTGGCTAAAGCTCTCGCTTCACACACGGAGGGCCCGGGTTCGATTTCCAGTGGGGTGGAAAAATTTCGACGTGTTTTCTTACACCTGTTGTCATGTTCACCTAGCAGCAAATAGGTACCTGGGTGTTAGTCGACTGGTGTGGGTCGCATCCTGGGGAACAAGATTGAGGACCCCAATGGAAATAAGACAGACAGTCCTCGATGACGCACTGACTTTCTTGGGTTATCCTGGGTGGCTAACACTCCGGGGTTAAAAATCCGAAGAAATCTTACTTATCTTATCTTACATCTGTATTGAGTTTATCTTCTACAGCATCCAGGACCTTGTCATAGTGGTCCAGTAGCTGGGACAGGCAGGAGCGACCTGCTCTAAACCCATGTTGCCCTGGGTTGTGTAACTGATGGGTATTTAGGTAGTTGGCGATGTTGCTTCTTAGAACCCTTTCAAAGATTTTTATGATATGGGATGTTAGTTCTATCGGTCAGTAGTTCTTTGCAATTGCTTTACTGCCACCTTTGTGGAGTGGGGCTATGTCTTTTGTTTTTAGTGTGTGGGATGACCCCTGTCTCCATAGAATGCTGAAGGCACGCGATAGGGGCTTATTGCTATTCTTGATGAACACGGAGTTCCATGAGTCTGGGCCTGGGGCAGAGTGCATGGGCATGTCAGTTATTGCCTTTTCAAAGTCTTGTGGTGTTAGGATAATATCCGAGATTTTTGAGATGACCAAATTTTTGGTCTCGTTCATAAAGAATTTATTTGGATTATCGACCCTTAGTCTGGGCAGCGGCTCGCTGAACACTGAGTCGTATTGGGACTTTAGTATCTCACTCATTTCTTGGCTGTCATCAGTGTATGTCCCATCCTTCCTAAGCAGAGGCCCAATACTGGATGTTGTTTTTCCCTTAGATTTGGCATATGAGAAGAAGAATATTTTTTTTCAATTTCCTTTATGGCTTTTAGTCTTCTTGAGATTCTTATCTCCTGCAAGATTCCTTCAGCTTAAGTTCGATATCTGCAATTTCATTAACCAGTGCCTCCTTTCGTATTTCAGATATATTGACCCCTCTCAGCAGCTCTGTGACTCTTTGCCTTCGTCTGTATAGGGAGCGTTCTCTCTTTCTAGTTTACATCTTCTCTTTCTTTTTCTTAATGAAGGTGTCTTGAGGAGATCTCAAGAACCACAGAGTTTATTTTTTCTAGGCAAATGTTCGGATCCATGTTGTTTAGGATATCTTCCCAGCTTGTTTCATTTAGGACATGGTTGACGTGATACCATTGTATGTTTTTGTTATTGAAATTGAATTTTGTGGAGAGACCTTCATGACTGATCACATTTTGCTGGTCAGGAGCCCTGTGCATACATGTCTGTACCTCTATTATGTTGTGATCTGAGTGTATTGTCTTTGATACGGTTATATTACGTATCAGATCGTCATTGTTAGTGAAGATGAGGTCCAGCGTATTTTCTAGTCTTGTAGGCTCTAATATTTGCTGGTTTAAGGTGAATTTGGTGCAGAGATTTAATAGTTCGTGTGTGTGTGAATTTTCATCTGAGCTGCCTCCTGGGGTGATCTCTGCTAAGCATTGTTTGTTATACTCCACCATTTTTAGGTGTCAAAGTTGAAATCTAGTATTAAGATGTTTGGGGAAAGAGTTGGGAGATTTTCTAGACAGTGGTAAATTTTCAAAAGCTGCTCCTGGAATTACTGGGAAGTTGCGTCTGGAGGTTTGTATACCACCACAATGACAAGGTTTTGGTTTTCAATCTTTACCCCCAAAACTTCAACTACATCATTTGAGGTGTTTAGTAGTTCTGAGCAAATGACCGACTCTGTGACATACAGGCCAACCCCCCTTGTTGCCTGTTTAGGCTCTCGCATCTGAATAGGTTATAACCTGGGATCCATATTTCGTTGTCATAATGATCTTTTATGTGGTTCTTTGTGAATGCTGCAAACATTGCATTTGACTCTGTGAGCAGTCCTTTGATGTAAGGTATTTTGTTGTTTGTTGACGGCTTTAGACCCTGTAAGTTTGCAAAGACAAATGTCATTATATTGGTGGAATTTAGTTTTTTTTTTTTTCTGGCTCTAATAACTGTTGTTCTGGAGTGGAGGCCAATGACTGTGCTCTGCTCCAGAAGTCTTTCAGTTAGTGTAGGATTATTGTCATTTGTTGTCTGTCTTATTAGCCAGTCTTTTGGCGTTCTGAATACGTTCAAATTGGTGGATGATCTGCAAGGTTGCCACTTATGAAGGTTCGCTCAGCCCTGTCAGACCCTCAGGGGTATTTGAAGGAGGGGAACTATGCACCCACCCTAACTGAACCAGCAGACTGCCCAACAAACTACCACCACCGTACAGTCACACTTCCAATACTCCTACATTCGCTGCCCAACCTGGTCGGAGCAGGTGTGCTGGCAAGGGTCTCTGGTGGACAGTGGCCACAACCTTTAGTTTCAAAATGGCGCGACGTACCGGAGGCGGATTAACACTGTTATTGAAGTGCTGGTAGGAGCTATCTACCCGTCCAATGCAAGATTTTGCCTTCCATAATTTGAGATGCTTATGGAATACCCACGGGAAAATTTATGGGTAGCGCTAAATGGAACCACTAGGGTATTTAAAAATTTTTGACCAGTGGAGCAAAGAACAGTGGGTTTTATCAGGAAAAACGATGTGGGTTAGTGAACAGGTGAGGTTACGGGACTGCGGCACGAATCAGAAACAAATTTTCCCTTTGAGGCCGATGCAGTTGATTTAAGAGGTCTTTCAGGAATGGGTGTCATCCGCTAAAATGGGGGGTGGACCCAAAGGGCCTATGCTGGTATGCCGGAAGGGTCGGTCTCAAGATGACATTGGGGAGACCAATACCCTGTTTTTCTCCTGCCAGACTTTCAAAGGCA